>PVLC010010301.1:0-22929 GCA_004027655.1 Graphiurus murinus | reverse complement strand
TGCCACCACGCCCGGCTAGATGACCCTATTTCCCTGAGTCAGAAACTAGCCAATTTGCTCTTTCCTATCCACATCTGCAGAAATGCACCAAAACCTTGAGGCATAGTTCGTAATTCTCAAAACTACTTCCAAATCACTCATCTTCACTGAAATGGCAAATGTAGTTTGTTGCCCTTCAACTCTGAGAATTCGCTCTTTGGTTCAAATGGTGGAACTGAGCCAGCGAAACCACTGGGTTTCCCAGAGGCCTCAGATTTTCTATCATTCTAGAAAAGTTGGGAGCTTTTCGCAAGTGCAGAAAAGGACGGCAATTTTTTTTTTCTTTTTTTTCCCTTTTCCAAATTTTCCAAGTTGCTCTGAGTGGACGTCAAAGATGGTCTTATGTTTGCTCACTGCTGAGAGAGGTTTATTTTTTCCCCCTCTTGCTGCAGTGCCTCCAGAAATTAAAGTAAGTGTTTATCTTTAAAAATCCTTGTACCAAGCAACCCAAGTATTCATCAATGGGCAAATGGATGCCCAACATGCAGCATATGCATACAGTGGAATAGTATTCAGCTTTGAAAAGCTAGAAATCTTTCCATTGCTACCTAGAAATGAAACTAAGTGAAATAAGCCAGACACAGAATGACGAATATTGCACCACTCGACTTACGTGCGGTCCTTAGGGTAGTACACACGTAGAGACAATGGGCTGGATGACGGTCGGCAGCGTCTGTGGGCCAAATGAGGAGTGGGCGTGTAATAGTTATCGAAAATGAGAGAATTCTGCAGACCAGTGGTGGTGAGGGTTGCTCAAAAGTGTGAACGTGCTTAATGCCACTGAACTGAACACTTAAAAATGGATAATATATCATATATGTATATATACTATATAAAATTTATATACATGTGTACTATATATAAATTTTTAATATATTATATATACAGTTTTATATATATGCTCTTTCTCTATATAGCACCACAGGTTTTTTTTTTTTTCAGTACTGGGGATTGAACTCAGGGGCATTCTACCTCCGAGCTATACCCCCAGCCCTATTTTTTTTTTATTCTTTATTTTGAAACCGAGTCTCACTAAGTTGCGGAGTGCCTCACTAGGTAGCTGAGGCTGGCTTCAAACCCGGATCCTCCGGTCTCAGCCTCCTGAATGCTGGGATTACAAGCGTGCGCCACCACGCCCGGCAACACCATAGTTTTTAGAAACCTGCACCGTGAGGACGTGTGTCATCCCTCGCCTGGGTTTGCTCGGCTTCCTGTGGAGATGCAGCCTTCTCCTCCAGCACCCCACCCGGGCCGCTCTGGAGCTTTCAGGCCCTGTTTGCGCTGGAGGGATGGGACGTGCTGTCAGGCAGACGCGGAGTTCAGTCGCCTGCAGTCAGAATCCCTGATGTCCAGGACACTTAACAGAGGCTTTTTCCTGGGTTTGTGTTCTTGGCAACGTGATAATGCTCCTAATTAGCACGGAGACCCACGTCCAGACAGCCCGACAGGCCAGGCCTTTGGACGCTGAGCTGGGGAGGGGGGCCAGAGCAGGGATCCCCAGCAGGGCCTGCCCCAGAGCTGGAGCCAGCAGGGCCGTCAGTACAACTCCTGGAAGGCTCGGGCTGGACGGAAGCAGGCCCCGAGATAGAGAGCAAGAGAAGAATGTTTTGCTGACAGAGAAGAGATCTATTTTAGACCAACTTCCAATGCTAGTGATATTTTAATCTCATTGCCAGAGAACAGTGCTCTCAGGATAAGCTGAGTTAATTTAGTGTCTCTGAGCTCCTCCTTCAGTGAGGAACTGGGAAGCCTTCCAGGATTTTTCTCACTCACTGAATAATAATAATAATAATAATAATAATAATAATAATAATAATAATAATTTAATAGTTATTATATCATTGTGTTATATAATTGTAGTTATTATAATTAATAATTATTAATATTATACTAATCATTGAGCCCAGGGGCATTGTACCTCTGAGCTACACCCACAGATCTATTTTTTTTTTTTTTGAAAAATTTTGAAACAGGGTCTCAGTAAGTTGCAGAAGGCCTCGTGAAGTTGCTGAGTCTGGCCACGAACCCGCGATCCTCCTATCTCAGCCTCCCAAATACTGGGACTATAAGCGTGCACCACCATGCCCAGATAAATGATTTAAAACAAGTGTGAGACCGTAAGAACATACTCATCTACAACAATGAGGTGTCCGGCCCTTTCTCTTCTCCTATGACATGCTCTCCAGTGGTGAAGACTGTCCCTCACCGGCCCCCGTAATGCTGTGGTGGATTCAATGATGGCTTCCCCAAACATACATCCACCCAGGACCTGTGACTGTCACCCTGTTTGGAAAAAAAAAAAAGAAGCAATTAAAGATTGTAAGACAGGATCATCCTGGATTGTGCAGGCAGGCCCTAAATCCAAAGCCAAGCGTCCATGTAAGAGACAGAGGCAGAGGAAGACTGGAGACTGGGGGGAAGGCCAAGCAAGATGGACACAGCGATTGAAAGGAGACAGCCACAAACTCAAGGACTGCTGGAGCCACCAGATGCTGGGAAGGCAAAGAAGATCCCCCTAGAACCTTCAAGGGGGACCTTTCTTCTGGACCCCAGAACTGGGAGGTGATACATTTCTATTGTTTGAAGTCACTTAAGTTCGTAATTTTTGATAGCATCTCTAGAAAACCACTACAAATGGCAGCACTTAAACCATGGCAGACTCCTCTGTTGCTGAGTCATGGCTGGCGGGACTGACTGGCACTTTCTTTTCTTGAGAAAGGGCCATGTCACGCAGCATCGCAGCAGCTTTCTGAAGTCTCCCTTGTACATGTATCACCTGGTGATTTTGTCATAGGACAAGTTGTGAGACCGTGGACTGGGGCTGGGGCTGGGGCTGGGGCTAGGGCCAAGTTTCTGCATTGCCAAGGGGCTTCCCATGATACAGATGTTTCTAACTGCATAGTATACTTTGACCACTAAAAAAACTAGTTTGAGATACGGACTTCCAAACAGCAGCACAATAAATAAATGTGTTGATTGTGTTGCCCTTGTAGCCCCCGGCGAGGATTCAGTCTTCGCCGGGATCTCTTTGTGCTCTTTACCTAGAATCTGTGGGCTCCATCAGTCATTCTTTTAGTGCTTTCACTGCTGTATAGAATGACGCTACCCATGATCTCTGCCCAATGAACTTAGAGCCAGAAATCCACCTTGTACAAGGTCTCTGTTCTCACCTTCCACATCAGTTAAACCTTGTTCCTGTTAAAGAAGGGACTTGGACCAGGGTTGCCCAGGTTTCTTCCAGCTCAACTTCCAGTATGAGGATGTTTTTCACATACAGACAGCAGACTCTGTGGGTACCAGTTACCAGTTGTCCGCCTCTATCTTTGAACACAGTCCTTTACTCTCAGCTTGGGATGCCTTTCTTCTCATTTGCCCCATACTCAGGGCATAAAATCTGTGCAACTTCTAGAATATTCCTTTGGTTTTTCTCACTGATCAGCTGAGGCAGACCAAGTGAGGACTGAGCTTTCTTCTGAAGAGCTAATTCTCATGAAACAGTTGTTGCTCAGTGTCATGGTTTGGAAGTAAAATGTCCCCCCAACCTCATGCTCTGGAAGCAGCCAATGCTCAGAGGTGGGTCCCTGGGGTGCAGCCGTGGGGACCACAAATGTCCCTCCCCACCCCCCTTGCTCTCTCTGCTCCTGCATCACGCCCTAGGAAACTATAGCCCTGGCTCCCAGGCAGCCAGAATAAATGGGCTGTAAATATGGACAGAAATCTAGACTCATGACAAATAAGCCTTTCTTCTTTTCGGCGCTATGTGAGCATGTGCGTGCGTGTGCATGTGCATGCGTGTGCGTGTGTGTGTGTGTGCGTGTGTGTGTGTGTGTGTGTGATCTCACTCACCATATCCCTATATGTAACTGAGCATGAATGTACACTCTCTCTAGGACGCAGCTGTGATGGTCTTTTAGCACAATCCAGAAAATAACCCCTCTTCTGCGGGTGTTTCTCTGTGGGCATAAAATGACTACTGCCTTCATCAGAATGTCACTCCTTTAATAAGTGATTTTTATAAAAAGCATTTTGCTCCTAGGGTTGACACTCTAGAATTTTGCAAAGATGATGTATGGGTGTCTTAAAATCTCAGCAGGATAGCAATTTTCAAGGTCACATTTCAACCCGATAGGCAGTAACCACTGTTCAAAGACATGGATTCTCCACCTCCTTGCAAAGGCGCTTACCTGCCTCCCAGGTCTAGTGGCGTGCCCTCACTGACCCCCTGGGGAGAGCGCTGCTGGAAATGGAGTGAGATAACAGAAGACATGTCCCCAAGCATCGAACTCGCAGGCAACAGAAACCACCTTCCTCACTTGCTTGGGTTCATTTTGCTTTTCTTCGCTGACTCACCTCTCCTCTCTTCTCCCTGCAGTGACTTGTTTGGTGATGAAAACTGCCAGCTCGGGAGGTTGATAGTAGGAATAGACCAGGGGCAGGGATGGGGGCAGAGGCCCGCGCAGGACCAGTGTTCTCGCTGCCAACTCTGCCTCCATCTGCAGAACTTCTCCGGGTTCCATTCTCTACCAAGCAGCTTCCTTGGGCTCAGCGTTTCTCCTCCTCTGTCTCTTAGCTATATACTCGGCTCTTTTCAGCCACCTGACCTTTCTCTTGCTACGTCTTGCTTCATCTCTGATGCACCTTGGTGACCTTCTTTTCATATATTTGAGTAAGTTCTTCTCTTTCCACAGGGCCACTGAAAGATTCCTGGGCAGCCCCTGATTGGCGATCCCCGATCACGTGACCCAGGGTTACGTGAATTTCATTAACCCAATCAGCTATGGCCCAGGTGTCACAGGCCAGCTGGCAATGACCCAGTTTCCAGAGCACACACTTTCCCTGCCTAACTCCCAAAGCGCTTTACATCTACAAGTCCAGGGAAGAGCTTCAGGGGCCTGGGGTCCTAGGACAGGAGCTGTGCAGTCAGTACCAGCTCCCCTCCTGGTTTCAGTCTCAAAGGTGAGAAGGAATGAGTCACAGCGAGCGAGGTTTGAAAGTGATCTCCTTGAAAGCAAGACCAACTCAGTGTGTGCAGGAGCCAAAAGCGAGCCAGTGCCCTTGTAGAGACTCAACCCGACACAGCAGAGCATCCTCCGGCGGGCAGGCTGAGGACCTGCCGGGAGGGAGGCCAGCGCCGTGTGAAGGGGCGGTGGGCGAGCTCTGGGCGGTGAAAGCAACACGCCTGCGTACTTGGGAGGGAATGGGCCACGGCCCGCGGCTGCACATGGAGGGCCATGGCTTCCTGTGGATCCATTTGCAGGTCGTGTGTGTGTGTGTGTGTGTGTGTGTGTGTGTGTGTGTGTGTGTGGTGCTGGGGATTGAACTCAGGGGCATTCTACCTCCGAGCTACACCCCCAGCCCTATTTTTTATTCTTTATTTTGAAACCGGGTCTCACTAAGTTGCGGAGTGCCTCACTAGGTAGCTGAGGCTGGCCTCGAACCCAGATCCTCCGGTCTCAGCCTCCCAAATGCTGGGATTACAAGCGTGCGCCACCACGCCCGGCGGCAGGTCGCCTTTTTATTTTATTTATTTATTTATTTATTTATTTATTTATTTATTTATTTATTTATTTTTTGCGGTACTGGGGATTGAACTCAGGGGCATTCTACCTCCAAGCTATACCCCCAGCCCTATTTTTTATTCTTTATTTTGAAACCAGGTCTCACTAAGTTGCGGAGTGCCTCACTAGGTAGCTGAGGCTGGCTTCGAACCCGGATCCTCCGGTCTCAGCCTCCTGAATGCTGGGATTACAAGCATGCGCACGCCCGGCGGCAGGTTGCCTTTTTAAAAGAGGAGGAGAGCAGCCCTGAGTTCGCGGCCACTGGGCCTGTGGCTGGCCTGGGCTGGCCGCACGCTTGGCTTCTGCTGTCCACACCCCCTGCCCATTGCCGTCTCCTTCCCATTTCCTTTACTAAAGATTCCTTATGTCCAAACAGCAGTAAGTGGCATTCAGAGTGACCTGACCTATAAAGGAATTAAGTAAAGCTTCTGGAAGAAAATAAAATATGCCTTTTACCAACGTGGGGATGTGCAAAGATTTCTTAGACCAGACACCAAGGACACTAACCACAGAAGAAAAAAATGGGTTTATTTTAGTATTAACTTTTTAATAAGTTGGACTTTTATTTCCATTTGCAGGTCCCCTCTTTAAAAGGCAGAGCTGGCCTCCTGGCTGTAATGAAGGAGAGTGGCTGTTAAAATGAAATATTTTGCTTATCAAAAGACACGGGGGTGGTAGCATACACTTGTATTCCCAGTACTTGGGAGGCTGAGACTGGAGGATCCAGGTTCGCGGCCAGCCTCAGCTACTTAGTGAGTCCCTCTGCAACTTAGTGAGACCCTGTTTCAAAATAAAAATAAAAAATAGAACTAAGGGTGTAGCTTGAAGGTAGAATGCCCCTGAGTTCAATCTCCAGTACCACACACATACACACACACACACACACACACACACACACACACACAAGCCAAAGACTGAGAGGAAAATTCCCAATGTGTATACACTTAACAGAAGACTTGCATCAGAATATATAAAAAGCACCTAGAGATCAGTGATTAAAAAAAAAAAGGATCCAATAAAAACAAGCTAAAGGTTTGAGCAGACACTTTCCAATCACATAAACAATCTATAAACACATACAAAGTACTTGCTACCCATTAGGAAAATACAAAGTAGAAACCACAATGTAATCTCAGTACTCTGATATGGGTTCTCGGCCAGGCTAAGCTACTTAGTGAGGTCCTCTGCAACTTAGTGAGACCCTGTTTCAAAATAAAGAATAAAAAATAGGACTGGGTGTGTAGCTTGGAGGTAGAATGCCCCTGGGCTCAATCCCCAGTACCTCAGACAAAAACAAAAACAAAAAAACCCCCACAATGTGACATCATTTCACAGCTACTAGAAAGGATGCAATGACAAAGACCGACAAGGTCAAAAGCGTATCAACTGAATGTGGAAAACCAGAGCTCTCATATGTTGCTGGTCAGAGGGCAAAATAGTAGCTTCACTGTGGGCGACTGTGTAGAAGTTAACTGTTATGCTTGGCGTGGTGGTGCATACCTGTAATCCCAGTACTGGGGAGGCCGAGACAGGAGGATCGTAGGTTCAAGGCCAGCCTGACCAACTTAATGAGACCCTCAGCAATTTAGCCTGACCGTGTTTGAAAAACAGGGGGGAGTGAGATGGCTTTCAGGGGCATTTAAGATCCAAATCAGAACAGTGGTGGAGCTTCGAAGAAGGCTCACTTCCTAGCCTGGCAGGTTTCCTTCTCCAGGACAAGAATTCTAGTTCACATGAACAGGAACCATGAGAATTTAACTGGGATACAGAGTAGGCACTGCTGAGAATCTCGGAGCCCTAAATAACCCTAACCCCACTTGTCTGGAAATGGCCCACTCCTTCTAGTTAAAAAGCAGTGCCCTTCCCCCTTGCTTGAAGCTCATGCAGAAACCACAAGTAAAATAATTGCCTTATAAGACGATGTTTGTCCCCATTTGGGGTTTTACCCCTTTCCCACACCTTTCCTCTTATTTGCAATAAGACTAGTAACAAAGGGCAAAGCCCAGTGTACAGCCTGGCTACAGAGGTGCTGGCCTTGCCGAGGTCTGACAGGGACTATTTACAAAGTGTCGACTACGTCAAGGAGCTGTAGCTGATAAGAGCTGGTAGGAGCTCAGCTCTGGACCCTAAGTGTACAGGATCAAGAGAGGAGGAACACAAAATTGGATGAGGAGGGTGTGCTGATTGACACGGGACTCTCCAGCGATCCAAGATGTAGTGCCCTGGTAAGGAACCTGAATTCAGGGATAATATGCTGCCAGAATAGCCACTGGAAGGCTGAGGAAAGTGACAGCCCTTCTCAAAGTGAAGTAGCAATGGCAGAACTGCCATGGGAGACAAGAAGAGACAGGAAGGAGAGAATCATAAGTCTCTAAGAAGTGGCCATGCTAAAGCAGACGCATTTCCTAAGGCCAGAACTGTCCATGTTGTATTGGAGGTCCAGTGAACGTGTGCTAGAGTTGAACAGCTCGGTGGAGATTGTCTTCACGGCTCAGGGGTCCCAGCAGGAGACACTAGCACAGACCTGGACTCCTGGTAAGCAATGGGCGTGACAGGGTACCAAAATAGTAGAGGGCAATGGCACCTCTTCACATCAGCAACAAGGTGGTCCAGTTATTGCTTTAAGAAGCAAGGGAGGGGTGGCGGCCCGATCGAGGAGGATGGACCCCAGAGAGAGGGGGATGATTGACAGACACAGTGTTTCTAGGTCTAACACGGTTGAGCAACCAACAGAAGCATTGCTTAATAGGTACAGCCAAAATAAATCAAGGATGAGCCCGGTGTGGTGGCGCACACTTGTCATCCCAGCGCCTGGGAGGCTGAGACAGGAGGATCCCAGGTTCACAGCCAGTCTCAGCTACTTAGTGAGGCTCTCTGCAACTTAGTGAGACCTTTTCTCAAAATAAAGAATAAAAAATAGGGCTGGGGGTGGAGTTCGGAGGTAGAGCATCCCTAGGTTCAATCACCAGTACGGCAAAAAAAAAAAAAAAAAAAAAAATCCAGGATGAAAGACCAGGAGCTGGAGGACTGCAGCCCCAGTGAAAACTCAAAACTCCTGACAGTTCTCAGATCTGGAACTTAGTCATTGGAGTCAGGCCAGGTCTCCAGGAGGAACAAATTTGCAAGGCCGATGCATGCTTACGTTTTTCCACTCTTCTTTATGGCCATTTGTTCAGATATCCATGCATTGAAGAAAGGGGAATACATACAGATTTTCCAGGAATTGTGGGACAACCCAGAGTCTTGACATGAGGGGTTGACATTGATGTCCAGACGCCCCCAACCAACCACCGTCTCCATGTTAGAGTTGGTGCACATGGGCGCCACATAGTAACCGGAGCCCTGAACCAGTCCAGGTGACCATGGGGCCACCCAGCATCATTTCTCCAGTCCCCGAGTGTGTAACTGCAACTGTCATACTAGATAGTTGGCATAACCCTGGCTCCCGGATCCTGCCACCCAAACTTCCCTTTCCAGATTGGACCACGGTGGCTCCAAGAACAACTTGTCTCCAAACTTTTTGGCCCTTGTCTGTTTTGAGTAGCTGCTCAACTTATCCAGTTGTGATCCTGAAACCCCAGTCCCGACCCTGGCCCACCCAGCTGAATCCTCCTGCCCCCAAGGGAGATTGCACACTCTTCACACCAAAAGTCCAACCTTCCCACTCAAAGACAAGCCAGAACTGGCTTGTACGTCTTCCATGTTTGCCTAGAGATATTAGAATGTGATAAATCATGTTGTACCCTAAGATCAAGGTCAAAACACAGAGAAAGTATATTCTAGGCTCCACTAATGTAAGTAATAATTGAATAAACACATCCTATGTAACATGCCAATAAATGCAAGGAGATACATATCTATATAGCTATATCAGTATCTATCTCTCTCTCTTTGAGAGAGGGAGAGAGAGAGAGAGAGAGAGAGAGAGAGAGAGAGAGAGAGAGAAAGAGAGAGAGAGAGAAGAAAGTTATTTGACATGGAATAAACCACAGATTTGCTTGTCATTATTACCAATATACAAAAATATTAGGTACGTTTTTTTAAACAACTACTATGCACCCAAAATTCACACTTTCTCTCTCATCTAATCCTAATCACAACACTGGGAGGCAGATGGCACACCCACTTTATAAGAAAGAAAACCGAGCCTCAGGCTGCTGGGGAAAATGACCCCAAGTCATCCAGCTTGCGAGGCACAGAGTCAGAATCCTGGGCTGCCGTGGGGGTTGCAGAGCTGGTGCTGTTTCTGCCCCAACAAACAGCATCGGGCTGTGATCTGCAGCCCATGGACCTCAGAGAAAGAAGCACTCGGCTTCCAGCAGCCCGGCTTAAGCAAATATGCTTTTTCTTTCATGTTTTTGAAGACAGAATCAGTCATAAAGGGCATTCCTTAAAGACCTTCTGCTTTGAAGTGATAAAAGCTAGATTGAAGGAAGGTTTCCAGGCCCTGATCCGGGATCACCCAGCCTTCAGAGCCAGGAAATGTGATTTCTTCTGCCGTCTCTTTCACTTACAGCCCTTGCTCTGCGTCTTGATCTCTGATTTTTTTTTTTTTTTTTCCTTAAGAAAAGAAGATAGCTTGGGTTAATTTCCAGTTCTCCACAATTTATCTGTCCTGAGCTGGAAGAGTGTTGAGTGGGAGAGGGCTTCATTGTCCACGAGGGCCTTGCAGCTTCAACACCCACTGCTCCTGCCTCATGTCAAAGGAAAGCAAATAGGTTTATTAAATAGCTGTCAAACCGAATGAGCGAGCACCGGGGACACGCCGAGGGGAGATTGGATTAGAGGGGAGGACATGCCACACTAAACAAGGGCACGGATTTATGGCCTTGGCCATGCAGTCTTGGGAGAGATGCCCAAGGTGGACATGAGCGGCCGGGAGGCCAGGCCAAGGGAGTGAACTGCGACGTCCAGACAGAAGAACCGAGACCCAGGAGCCTCCACTGGGCCAGGCTCCTCCTTCCCAGCACTGGCACGTGAGTAGTGACACGGGGTTTTTTGATCAGGGACTCTTGCTCAGCGCAGGGGCTGGCTCTCTCTGTTACCCAGCGGCAGAGTGACACATGGCTGAAAGGCCACTTTGGCTGCACTGAACTCAGCAACTCCTGTGCCGTCACCAACTTAGGAAGTATCAATAATGCTTTACTCAACAAAATTCCCAAACTTGGAGTGAAGACACCTGTGCGCCAGGCCTATGCTCATCACGTAACGGCCATTCACCGCAGCTACTGGCCAGTCAGGGTTCCGTGATGCGCTGGGGGCCAACAGAAAGGGAGAGAGTATTTGCTGAGGGCTTCCTACCATCTCTTCAAGAGCATATAGAACCACCATTCTTTTTCTCAGGAGGTAGAAGAAACATGTCTAACTCAGTTCTCAGTCAATCTCGTGCACGCTTCTCCAACTGGCAGAGAATAAACGCAGCAGCAGGAATGCAGCTTCCAAAACACAACAGAATCAGAGAAGGAAGCCCTACCTGCTGGGTGTATACGGAAATCAGTTGAAGGAAGTGCACTGAAGAGTGATCTGGCCGCCGATTGTTTACTGTTACCTGAAGGTCGTAGATAGCACTGCCATGTTAAGGGCAACAATATCATAAAATTAAAAAAAAAAAATTAAAGTCACAAGAAAGGGGAAGCAAAATCAATCTTAGAGAAAAATAAAAAGTGGTAGTTTGAGATGAGCAGGTGTGCCTGGCTAAGAGGAGAGTGAAAGAAAGCACTGATATTGTTTTGCCAAACTATTTTGATTTTCTGTCTCACAGCTTTCCACTCAGTGAACACAGGGCATCACAAGACGGGATCAGGGCCTCGTTTGTACTATCTCTGACATATGCCGTCTCACTACCTCTATCACGGCCCCTGGGAGGTAGATGTTAGTACCCCCATTGTACAGATGAAGAAACTGAGCCCAGACCATCGGTCATTTGCCAAGGGTCCCACAGCTAACAAACAGCAACTCTACACCGTATTTGGTGACCCTTGAACACGTGGGAAGCCTGGAGACTGTCTCTCCTCTCAGCCTGGAGTTCCCCGGAAAGCGTGAGGGAAGGCAGGAGCCACCGCGAGCTACAGTAGACTGTCATTCACTGGCCTTCCAGGGGCCACGCTTCTCAGCACCGGCTGCCCGCGTCTTTCCCTGCTCTTGTGGGGGCTTCGTCAGACCCAGAAATGAGCCTGCTGTTTGTACTCCAACCTGCCCTTCTCCAGCCCACCAGCTCCCCCAGACTAATACAGGGAAGCTGCTGCAGCCACTCCCACTGGACGTGACCAAGGAAAATAGACGGTGAACCCGGAAACGGAGAGAGAGATCTGGAGGGAGGGTGGGAGCACCAGTAACATTGACTGGTTTTTTTGTTTTGTTTTGCTTTGTTTTTGTTTGTGGTACTGAGGATTGATCCCGGGGCATTCTACCTCTGAGCTACACCCGTGCCCTATTTTTTTATTCTTTATTGTTGAAATGAGGTCTCACTAAGTTGCAGAGAGCCTCAGTAAGTTGCAGAGGCTGACCCTGAACCCGCGATCCTCCTATCGCAGCCTCCCAAGTACTAGAATTACAAGCGTGCACCACCTCGCCTGGTTAACTGTTTTTTAATAATCATTTCACTTTTGGTGGAGCGATTGCAGGGAAGGCAGGCCCAGTGTGGCTTAGCTCACTGATCGCTAACTCCATTACTTAATTTTCAGGGAAAAATTTGCCTTCAGTAAATAAAAACAGAAGAAACCACAAGACTTCAATGTCTTCTTTCAGGGAACTAAACCCCAGGCCTGATCTGCTAAACAGAGGCATCTGGGCAGAACAAGACTCCAGATGGACGTTGGTATCAGCAACGTGATAAAGGAATGGCCTACGTTATCGGTGCTGTTTGAAGAGAGACACGTGTTTAACCCATTTAGTCTTCACAAAAACCCTGGCGGGGGGGGGGGGAGCACCATTATTGCTCCGTTTTCCAGATGATAAAACTGAGGCCTGGAAACTTCCATGTATTTTGTGCTTAGGGTCACGCAGTTTGCAGGCATGGGATAAACATCTGGGAGACAGTCACAGATGGGCCAACTTCAAGTCCTGCCCTGCTGTGGTCTTCTCGCTGGAAAAATGAGGTGTTACAGCCGGGCATGGTGGCGCACCCTTGTAATCCCAGCGTTTGGGAGGCTGAGACCGGAGGATCCGGGTATGCGGCCAGCCTCAGCTACCTAGTGAGGCACTCGGCAACTTAGTGAGACTCGGTTTCTAAGTAAAGAATAAAAAATAGGGCTGGGGGTATAGCTCAGAGGTAGAATGCCCCTGAGTTCAATCCCCAGTACCGCAAAAAAAAAAAAAAAAAGAAAAAAAAGAAACATAATCTGAGACTGGAGGATCTGGGTTCGTGGCCAGTCTCAGCTATTTAGTGAGGCCCTCTGCAACTTAGTGAGACCCTGTTTCAAAATAAAGAATAAAATATAGGACTGGGGGTGTAGCTCAGAGGTAGAATGCCCCTGAGTTCAATCCCCAGCACCACAAAAGAAAAAAAAATAAAAAAAGAAACATATAAAAAAAGTAGACTGAATACCAGTATCTCTTGTTTTAGACAGTAACCATAAAATTAAATGTCCTGAGAAAAAATACTATTGCCGGAAGTTGACGCACATCTTGCAAGTGTTAGAGAGATGTGAATTCCCGTTCAGGCGCATGGGGGTGCGCTCCGGTCCTCACTTTTGATATAATTAGTGGCTACTTGACCTGCTTGGACAATGAGAGGAAAGGGTGTGTCCGCTTCTCAGTGATGCAGGCTTCTCTCTGAGAGCGTGAATCCCAGGCGCCATGTGGTAGTGGCAGCCTTGGACGATGACTCCGTCTGCTCCAGCCCCTCCGTGTGGTCGGACCTGCCCCTCCCTCTCCCATTGTGTGTGTTTGTTTGTTACTGCGGATTGAAACTAGGGGCATTCTATCTCCAAGCTACACCCCAGCCCCATTTATGTAAGTATGTATTTTATTTTATTTTATTTATTTTGAAACAGGGTCTTGCTAAGCTGCTGAAGGTCTAAGTTGCTGAAGCTGGTCTCAAACCTAGGATCTTCCTATCTTAGCCTTCCAAGTACTGGGATTCCAGGCATGCACCACCACGCCGGACTTTCTCTCCCATCTTTTGACTTACCTGCAAGAGCGTTTGTATGGTTTTAAGCCAATCTGGTTTGAGGGTCTTTTGTGACCACAGCATAAACTAGCCTAACCGACTGATAAAGGGACCTGGCTCTTAAACTGACTACCAAAGCTAGACATCCAGGCTCTGAGCTCTGCTAGACTGCTCTTTAGAGCGAAAGTCCCTCTTTTGCCACACTGCTGCTTTTTTTTTTTTAACCACCAACAAAGCTGGGGGTCCACTTTGCCTCCAGCGTTCCTGACAATTCTGTACAGTGGGCTCTTATTGACCTGGGACGGAGGCCCCAGTTCCACTGTCCTGGGTACTGGTTCTACCACTCACCTCTTTCAACAGCTTTGTCCAGTAAGACGGATGCTAGCTTCCTGCATCTGACCATAGAGAGTTCCCCATAAGCAAAGGGGCTGGATTACCAAAGGGTCCCTCGTTGAGAGCCAAAGCTTTATAGACGCACACACCACGCCCCGACCTCCGGTGCAAACGCAACAGCGGGCTGGCTGGGTCACAGCTTCCGTGCCCTGTCCTCGGCCTCCACGAAGGTCACCCCACTCATCAGACATGCTTATATAAGTCAACCCACACGATCGTCCCCCTGGAGACTCCTCAGCGGCCATGAGAAGTCAGTGGGCACAAGTGGACACTTGGAGAGGACATTTGAGTGTCTGTTCTGACCATGCAAGGCCCCCTGTGTACGGTGGTCCTGCCCAAAGCTTCATAAACATCATAGTTACGTTATGTCTTAGTCTTTCTCCTGGAGTGAAAGCGCTCTAAAGAAATGAGTCTTGCTTATGTTTGCATTTGTCTGGTTATCTATTGCTGCATCACCTCAAACTTAAGATGTTAAAATAAAAATCTTATTATGCTCACAGATCTGTGGACCATGAATTCAGCCTGGGCACAGAGGTGTACCAAGGACTGTGAAGAACTTTAGGTTTTTACACTGTCTGCAAGCTGACAGGCTAGCCTGCCTCAATTTCAGGGATGCAGTTAGAAAATATGAGACTCCTGGGCCAAAGGCAGAGGACTTTATTCCTCACCGCGGTAGCAGAAGTCTGAGGATTGGTGCTTTCTTGTGTCTGTTTTTGACCCAATTTCCATAGGGTCATGCGAAGACAGGCAGGTGGCACCTGTACGGTGGATGACATTGCAGGAGCGAAACCCGGAGCTTTGGGAACCTACTCTTTTATACTGGGAATTAAGGAGGAAGTGTGCCTGACTTAAGCCACAGACAGACAATACCTTTATTAAACAGGACACTGTCTCTGTCTTCCAAGGCTGTAAGTGAAGCTGTTCTTTGCTTCAAAGGGTGGCACAAGTACTTTCTGCTGGGGTTGCTCACTCTATCATTTAAGATAATCTAGAATTTTCTTTTCTTTTTTTTAAGGAAAAAAGGCTATATGTGCTCAGTACAGAAAAAAAAAAAGATAATCTAGAATAAAGGCAACCACAGTTTTGCTTGTAAGATGTGCCGCAATGTGAGCGACCCATGGAGAACTGTTCACCAACATGGTGATGGTTGTTTTCCTCTCCATCTGGGGACCTTGGCTAGGAAGACTTGCATGGCTAGGGGCTGGAATTCTCCAGAGGCATCTGGCGGCCACAGAACTGGGAAGGCTGTGCTCAACTGGGACCGTCAACTGGAACCACGTTCTCTAGGGGCTGGGATTCTCACACCAGCTGGATATGAGAGAGAACATTCCAGAAGGGAGCATGCGGAGAACAATTGAAGGAAGGGAACCTGGGGTGAGCGTGGGGACTGCATGGCCTCTTCTGCTTAGCCTCCAATGTCAGGCAGCATAACTCTGTGGCACTCTCCTGACTATAAGCAAGACACTAAGGGCGGCCCAGGTTCAAAGGGAAGAGAGAGAGATGCAGCCTCCTGCTATGCGGCATGGCGAGGCCACAGTGGAGAAGAGAACTTGAGACAAAACACTGCGGTCATCTTTGGAAAGCAGGCCCACAGAGCAGAGCACCAGCCCAAGTCTGTGCTCATTGCAGAAATAAACACACTCTGATGTGAACAAGGAATCACCCTCTGTCGGCCCCATTCACGCAGCGGAGTGGAACGAGAAGACCCCAGCCTGCAGGTGTGCCGGGGTGTGCTCTGTGTTCTGCGGCCCTGGGCAAGTCACTTACTTCACGGGCCTCTGTGCGCTCAGTGCCTCAGGAGAGCACCTGCAGGCACCTGTCCCTACGCTCCGAGGGCTGCTGAGAAGATGCAGGCACAGGGGAGTTGCACGAGAGTCCTAGCAGGTAGGGGTGCTGAGGGCTGAAGTGTGACGGTCCAGGAGGGAGAGTGTCTGCAGACCATCTGCACTGGAGGCTCCTCCGGGGCCTCACCCAGTGAGAGGTGCACGGCTTCAAAATTAATAAGGTAACCAAAGCCTTTTAATTGGTATAATTGCGTTATCCAGGAGGAGCATTGGGGGCGCCTGGCTTTCTGCCTTCCAAGGGTTAGACAATGACAAGAGGATTAAGTGTACCAGGAAACGGCTCTGGGCTTCTCCAGACCAGGAGCCTGCTCCAGCTAGTAAAAGGAGGGGGGAGGGTGGGATAGGGCCAAGGAGAAGGCTGGGGAGGGAGAACGGGCGTGAATGGTGGAGACAGGACGGCACTGCTGAATATAGAGCCGCTGACTCCAGGGACCTGCCACTGGGGACGTGCTGAATCCTGGGGACTCAGAAGTCAGAAGCTGGGGACTCAGGGTGGAGAACAGAGAAGCCACACTGCAGAGAAGAGAAGCAAACTGCCCAGGACTGCATGGCCTAGGAGGGGTAGAAGCAAGGCTTAGACTGGAGGCCTTTTGGCCCCCAGGCCCAGCTTCCCCCGCTGTTCCTACTGCTTCTTTGCTTCATGGAGAAGTGTGTGTGTGGGGGGGTAGGTAGGGGTCAGGCTCTCTGTCTTGTTCCCAGCATAAGGCCTTCTCCCACAGAAGACGAAGCCAGTGACAGGCAGAGATGGAAAGCTGCGTCCCCAGAGGGTGAGCCCTTGATTCATACCCGCAACCCCCGTGCAGGCATTGCTAGAGCTGCTTTCTTTTAATAGTTCAAGAATTGTGTGTTCTGGGCAAAGTGCTCCTGGGGTCTGGTCTCGAGCTACTCTTCCTGACCTGTACCACACCACTCTGTTTACAGTTTGGTTGAGAGAGTATTTGTTGAGTGATGGCTATGCGCGAGGAACCTAGGACTAAATGATGAATAGAGTTTCCTGGCCTTCGATGAGGGCGCACTTTAGTAAGACAGGCTGATCATTTCTATGCAGATTGCCATAGAAATGACATTGTAGAGGGAAGCATAGGGAAACACCCAGACCCACGGGGTGACGGGGTGGAGAAGGTCAAGGAAGACTTGGTGAAGGAGGTGCCAGCGTAGTCAAGTCGTGAAGGGCAATAGGTGAAGAGCAAAGGGGAGATTTAAAATGTCACAGTGGCATGGAAGACAGTTCCTGAGTTGACTGCTGCCAGACAAGTGTACACTACGCTTTCCTATTGCTCTGGCTGTGTTGGTTAGACTGACATTTGTTTTGAGTTGTAGAAAACCAAACTCAGCCGGGCATGGTAGTACACGCTTATAATCCCAGTACTTGGGAGGCTGAGATGGGAGGATCTGGGTTTGTGGCCAGCCGCAGCTACTTAGTGAGGCCCTCTGCAACTTAGTGAGACCCTGTTTCAAAATAAAAGTATAAAAATAGGACTAGGTGTGTATCTCTGAGGTAGAATGTCCCTGAGTTCAATCCCCAGTATTGAAAGGAAAAAAAAAAAAAAGAAAACCAAACTCAAATAGGCTTAAATAGTAAATGTACAGTCAGCTGATACAGGAACAAGAAAAAAAAAAACCCATAACACCAAAGGAACAAAGACTTTAAAATACTAAGAGAAACTGAAATGAAATACTCAGCATTCTAGAAATTATAGACAGAGTTGCTCTTTGACTTGGAAGGGGGCTATAGCCCAATAAATCCAACTTAAATTGAAAATATCATGAGTTGAAAATGTATTCAGTACACCCACCCTCCCAACCTAGCTGGTGCAACAGTGAGCTACGAAATATCTGCCCCTTACCTTGTGACTTGACTGGCGGCCTCCTGGGAGCTGTGGCCCACTGCCGCCACCCAGCACTGGGAGAGAGGATTCTACCACCTATTGAGAGCCCGGGAAAAAACCAAAACTCAAAATTCAAAGGGAAGTTTCTACTGAATACGTACTGCTTTTACACCATCCTAAATTGGGGACTGTCCATAAACAAAATTGACACAGAAATAGCAAATCCAGATACATCATGAACTTAGCAAGAAACTTAGTAGACAATGGTCCCCTGGCAAAAAGAACATCAGAGGGTGTGACTAGGAAGTTTTACAGACCTTATAAGGAGCAAGTAGCCTTTGTTTTATGCAACTGATATTTGGGGGAAAAGGAAAGACAGAAGTAATTTTATAATCTTACTAAAAGCCGGGCATGGTGGCACACGCTTGTAATCCCAGCATTTGGGAGGCTGAGACAGGAGGATCTGGGTTCGTGGCCAGCCTCAGCTACCTAGTGAGGCACTCCACAACTTAGTGAGACCCTGTTTCAAAATAAAGAATAAAAAATAGGGCTGGGGGTGTAGCTCGGAGGTAGAATGCCTCTGAGTTCAATCCCCAGTACCGCAAAAAAAAAAAAAATAATAATAATAATAATAATCTTACTAAAACTGGACAAGGGAAATACCAAGAAATGATTACAGGACAATATTCACATATGCTAAAACTCTAAGTAGAACATCAGTAAGTTAAATGAAACAATGCCTTATAAATGTCCCAGGAAAGCAAATACAGTCTAATGAACAAAATCCCAGACTAATGGAGTAAAAGCATATTATTTCCTCCACAAATAGAGGAAGAACATACAATAAAATTAGACTGCCATTTTTATCATGAAATGTCTACCAAACTATGAATTGAACTTCCTTAACCTGTCAAAAACCAAGGATGAATATTATACTTTGTGATAAAACTTTTGATATTCACATACGGTAGGAAAACAAGAAGTCTATTAATATCCCTCCTGCTAGGCATTGTACTGGATGCTCTAGCCAATGCAATAGGACAAGGGAAAAAAATTAAAGGTATAAGAAAGGAAATAAGTAGATTGCTATAATTTATACAAGAAATAGAAAATCCAAGAGGATTATAGATAAACTATTAGAACTTCTAAGATTTCCATAACATCATCTGATACCAAATCAACATACTACAGTCAATACATTCATATGTACCTGAAAGGACAAATTAGAAACTAGTAGAAGATGTATGATACCCACAAAACCAAAAGTCAGCTAGAAGTAAAGCTAACAAAAGATAAAAAGTATTCTATAGAGAAAATATAAGAACATGGAAGATATTTAAAATAAATAGAAAGGTATGTCATTTGTATGAATAAAGAGAATTAATATCATAAAGATGTGAATTTTCCCTCAAGTTAATCTGTGAAATCAGTGAAATTCCAAGCCAAACACAAATGTGTTTTCTTCTATAACATGTCAGTTCATCCTAAAAGTAGTAAGAAAAAAAAAAGGCCTAGAATAGCCAGTCATTCTTGTAAAAGAAGGTGTGGAGATTTTCCTTAAAGAGTCACCAGGCTTATTATAAAGCTATAATCATAAAGATGAGGTGGTATTGGTATGAATTATACCAGAAAGTCATAAAAATCTGCACAAATGCATAGAAACATTATCTATGAAAGATGAAGCATTACTGTTCACTGGGGAAAGGATAGTTTATTCAGTGAAGATTGCTGGGCCAGTTGGTTATCCAGATGAGAAGAACCTGAACCCCTACCTTAAATAATATACCAAAAAAATTCTAAATGAAGTAAAGGACTAACTGTGAGAAGTAGAACACTGATAGATAAAAATTTTGGCATAAGTTTGGCAAAGAATTCTTAAATAAAATATGGTTAGCAGAAACCATAAAAATATTTGGTACATTTCAATGCATTGAATTAAAACATTGCTGCATGCTATACTATGAATATAACTAAAGATATTGCATCAGGAAATAAAAGTGAGTATATTTGCATGCATACAACCTTCAAAATATTAGTATATAAAACAGATAACTCCTAAAATTAATAAATGCAAGACAAACAGCTCTGCAGGAAAATAGGCAAGAAATGATGACAGGAATGGCTAACTTTCTGTTAGCATCCTTTCCTCTTATTCTACACCATGACAGAACACTTGGAGTTTTAATCCACTGCAGAGGGAAAATGACTCCTCTGGTTTGCCACAGAGGGTCCTTTTTCCTAGCAGTTGTGTTGAGCATGGAGAAAGGGCTGGAGTTAACCTTTTGTTGTTGTTGTTAAAATGTTTATAAAGTTTTTCTTTTTGGGGGAGGGGGGCTACTGGGGATTGAATCCAGAGGCATTTTACCTCCAAGCTATACCCTCAGCCAGATTTTATTTTTTATTTGGAAACAGGGTCTCACTAGGTTACTGAGAGTCTTGCTAAGTTTCCCAGGCTAGGTTTGAACCTGGAATCCTCCTGTCTCAGCCTCCCAAGTATGATTTTTAAAGCTTTTCTATAGCATATTTGAACTATTTTAAAGCTGAACAAGTTTTAACAATGAAAATTTAACAAATTTTCTGTTGTAACAAAGAAGTTACAACCAAAAATCTCCAGTTCAAAATGGCAACCAAGAACTTCAAAGGCCTAGTCATAAGCCTCATAAGAAATGTGCAAGATCTCCATGAAGAAAGCCAGGACACCTATTGAGGAGCTTAGAAGAAGATGGTTAAAGCGAAATCTTACCCTGAAGCCCAATACATAAAATAGATGCTAATATTGTTGCGCAAACAGATAACAGACTGGATTTATCAAGCACTTAGGCCAAACATCCAGCCTCAAACACATCCTCTCGTTCAACCCTCCAGTCCCCAGCAAAGCAGGGATTACCATAATTCTTGCTTATATATGAGGACATCATGGAAGGCCGAGATACTCTGCTCAGGGTCAGAGAATTAGGAGGTCCTGGAATCGGATTTAACCCTGAAATGCCTGGCCGCAGAACCTGGAATCTTTGCTGGGCTGCGAAATCTCTGCCATTCAAGTGGGGTACTGTTCTGGGGCCCAGTCCCTTGACACACGATTGCTCCCTAGGATTGAAGAATTGACTCTGATAATCGCATATTTGGCTGCTTCATGTTTTTTGAATTATATTCTGCTTTCACCTATCTCTTAAAAAGTATGCATTTATTGGTGCATTATAATTATACATCACTGTGAGATTCAAAGTCATAGATTCATACATGCACCCTCACTTGGTATATTTCCTTGTGCACCTGACTTTGTTTTTTAAGTTCTAGCCTGTGTCTTTGGTGCTAAGCAGCATAGAGGTGGCAGAGAGAAACAAGGAGAAGTGGGGGGGGGGCAGGGAAAGAGGAGATGAGCCATGGGGCAGAGGGTGCGTTCCTCATGCTTGACCAGGGAAATCGGCTCTGGAGCTAATCCTTGAAGGCTCTGTCATTAGGTTTGATAAGAAATGTGATTTCCTGCCCCCAAGCAAGGGGGTAAGCACCACTAGAACCCAACACCCTGAGGTTCAAATCTCAGCTCTACCTCCTGAAAGCTATCTTAACATAGGAGGGTGGTTCAGCCTCTCTGGACCTCAGATTCTTTATCCCAAAAAGTGGTTGTCAAGACTAACCGAAGTAATGAATGACTAGCACACGGTAAACACAGATGACATCCTATGTGTCACTGTTATTGTCCGTGTGGTCAAGGTCCCTGTTACTCTTAGAGGTTACAGGCCACCTGCTGTACCTCCGTGCCTGAGCCTTCCTGCTGCTCTGGCTTAGCCAGCCAAGTTCTCCCAAACACGCACCCTGGAGATGCAGCTCTCATTCCCAAAGACTCCAGACGGACCGGGGCTCTGGGAAATGCCCGGTCTATCAGACCCTTGCAAAGCTCGCAGCTGAGTGTTGTTTGTGGAAGGCTGAATGAGAGACTGATGACTCAAGATAAGATAGGCAATCAGCTCTGACTCTCTGCTGCAGACTTCTGGTCTACTTGTAAAATGAGTCTTGTCATTTATTTGACAGTCCCCAGGGTTTCACAGAGGGGGAGGGACGAATAAAGCCAGCACCCACCAGCATGTTCCCGAGAGCCTCAAGTGTGGACTTTGCTGTTCGTGGGGCCCGGGACGCGGATGAGCCCTTCAGGATCCGGGCTATCTCCAGGATCCTGTCACTCATCCCAGCCAATGTTTGCTGAGCGCCCACCACGAGGGAAGGGGTCCAGGCTGTTTTTCTCTTTAGTGGTCAGCAAAGTGTTTCTGTTTCAGATGAGTTCGATTTGGTTCCAGAGATTTAACTCAGAGTAGAAATGTCCAGTCTGTATTCCTGCAGCCTCCACTTGTCCTTTGCCCTTCTGTGCGTTAAGTGGGTAGGAGTATGGAGGAACTCCAACTTGCTTCTCATTCTGCTACCAATTACACGGGATTGCGAGGATCCATGAGACGGGGCATGTAAGTATCCAGGACTGTGTGAACCTCATCAAACCAATCCCAAGGAAGAAACGGGGTGAGGCAGAACATCCTCAGGCCCCTTTGTCTACATGCAGTGTGATCAGTTACTCCAATACCACAGTAATGTGGAGAACCAGCCAGTCCTGCATACGGTGAGCTTAGCTTGCCAGCGCATCGCCGGGGCCTCTGCCCAGCCTTTCCTCAGCCTGCTGGTCCGCCAAGGTCTTCCCGTATGTCCAGGCGTGGCTTACTTCCCGTGGTATCCTCAGCACCCCAAACAGGACCCAGCACAAAGCTGGCATCTCAAGGGCTATCTGCTGAACAAGTGACTAAAAGAATGAAGAGAGTGTGGCAGTGTGGTGGTGCACACACTTGGAACCCACTTGTACTTTGGAGGCTGAGACAGGAAGATCGCAGGTTCGATGCCAGCCTCAGCTACCTAGTGAGGCCCTCTGCAACTTAGTGAGAACCTGTTTCAAAATAAAGAATAAAAAGTAGGGTTGGGAGCCGGGCGTGGTGGCGCACTCTTGTAATCCCAGCATTCAGGAGGCTGAGACCTGAGGATCCGGGTTCGCGGCCAGTCTCAGCTACCTAGTGAGGCACCCTGCAACTTAGTGAGACTCGGTTTCAAAATAAAAAATAAAAAATAGGGCTGGGGGTATAGCTCGGAGGTAGAATGCCCCTGAGTTCAATCCCCAG
>PVLC010010300.1:11763-51013 GCA_004027655.1 Graphiurus murinus | reverse complement strand
AAAAAAAAAAAAAAAAAAAAAAAAAAAAAAAAAAAAAAAAAAAAAAGAAAAAGAAAGAAAGAAAGAAAAAGAAAAATGCCACAAAACTAATTGGTCTTGCTGAGATCCAGCCATTTTTCCTTTTTGTGGTACTAGGGATTGAACCCAGGGGCATTCTACCTCTGAGCTACACCCCAAGCCCAATTTTCTCTCTTTTTTTATTTTTATTTTTATTTTTTTTTTGGTGGTACTGGGGATTGAACCCAGGGGCATTCTACCTCTGAAGTACACCCCCAGTCCTATTTTTTATTCTTTATTTTTGAGACAGGGTCTCACTAAGTTGCAGAAGGCCTCTCTAAGTAGTTGAAGCTGGCTACAAACTCAGATCCTCTGGTCTCAGCCTTCCAAATATTGGGATTACAAACATGTGCTACCATGCCCAGCTTATTTCTTATTTTGAAACAGGGTCTTGCTGAATTGCTGAGGCTGGCCTCAAACCTACAATGCTCCTGTTTCAGCCTCCCAAGTACTGGGACTACAGTCATGTTCCACCACACCCAGCTGATATTTTTCTTTAATAAATCTACTCATGTTGTTGCAAACCTTTTGCTAATTTTTAGAGTTATAAAGAAGTTCATCTTAATTTTTTTTTTGGCTAGGATTCTGGTTGCTTTCCATTCCGGAAGCAATTCTCTTCATTATTATTGTTTTAAAAATAATTGATTTAATTGTAAATTGGTATCATTTAATTTTTAATAATAGCCATGTATAACAATTGGCATGCAAAATCCTGGAAGATTTAACAACTGACTTTTCCAAGCTTATACCAGCCTGCTCCAGTACCCCACTGACAGGATCCCCCTGGATGCTCCATTTGGTCCAGTTGAGCTCTGCAAAACTTTATTCTATTTGCTGGGTGCCAAATCTGTAGGAGTGTAGCTCACCCAGTTCTAGACTGACTCCATATTCTTCAGCTTGTAGACTTCAGCTAGAGCTTCCTGGCAGGACACACACTGCCAGTAGGATCTTCCAAGTGATGGCTTGGCATGGAAGAAAACTTGGAAAGGGCTGAGTACATGTGAGAACAGCTATAGCAATACTGAAAGATATCAGGTCTAATCATAGGGATCTAATCCGGAATTGTGCTAAAGGGTGTTTTCCGACTCCAAGGTGAAACTTCACAAAGCCAACTGGTTTTTGTTTGTTTTATAAAATCTCTAACTGGAATTCTTCAAGGGAAGTACTGGGCAAAGGTATAAATGGTGAGGTGGGTGGCAGGGTAAAGGTTTCAATTAGACACCTTCTAAGGAATGTGTACCTTAACCCCTGCTCTGTGCAGGGGGAGAAAAGTTGTTGTATTATTTTTTCTTCAACTTTTGGGCTTGCTCACATAACAACAAAACCTGCTTTGTGATTGTAGAATGACGTGTTGTTGGGGTACACCCTAATTATGATTAACTACCACAAGGATTATGAGGCAGGGCCTTCGTTCAGCTTAGCTCTGCTGTAAACAGTCAGGTCTCTTCCCAGGACATAGTGTGAGAGTTCTCCAGCTTCCTTGAATGCATAACCCAGAGCTTCCTGATAGAAGTAAAAGCACAAGAGAGTGATTGTGTCTCTTTTCAAGACCTTTGCCTTCCTTCTCTTTCCCACAGAGAAATCAGCAGAAAGCTGCAGACCTTTTAACTCAGTGCGTCACATGCCAGCTATTGGTTTGTTTTTGTTTTTCATGTTTAGTGGCTTGCCATGATCATTCAACAGGGATTCCCTGGGCATCACCTGTGTATCCAGCTCTGTGTTGGCACCACCAACAGCTGACATTTAAGATGGATATTTGGGGAGTCTAGAGAATTGGGGAGGTTCCTTTGTTGCCGGTTGGTTAAGTCCTATCTGAGAGGATTCAAATTAGTTCCTTTCAGGGACATCCTGGACCACACTTTTCCAGCTCTTTTCTATGTTACTAATGCCTGGAAAGTGCTTTCTCCACTCTTTCAACAGGACTGGCTTCAGCCTCACCTGGGAACTGCTCTTCTTTGGTACCCAAGTCCAGGACCTGGCATCATTCCTTTGGAGAACACCTACTCCAAGTCAAGCCCTGTGCCAGCTCCAGTGGAGCTGTCCTCAGGGAGCTTAGAGTCACAGAAGCAATTAAACATGGCAGTGGGAATGGCAGTCCTTCCAGGACCAGGCAGGGCACTAGGAGATGTCAATCATTGGTCCCTGGGATTGGCAAGGAGCCTTCCTCCATGAAGTCATGCTTCAGGTGTGTCTTGACAGATGAAAGGAAGAGTATCTGCCAGGTGGACAAGAGGGGACAGGAAGGGCTCTCTTGGCAGAAGGAATATTTTGAGCTCAGGAGCTGAGTCAGTGGGTGAGGAAGGTAAAGGCATTCTGTTCTTGTTGAATTGAAATAAAGAGCCCATAGCTAGCCAGGAGTGGTGGCACACGTTTGTAATCCTAGTACTTGGGAGGCTAAGACAGGAGAATTGCAGGTTTAAAACCAGTTCCAGCAACTTAATAAGACTGCAACCTAGTGAGACCCTGTTTTTTTGTACTGGGTATTGAACTCAGGGGCATTCTACCTCCGAGCTATACCCCCAGCCCTACTTTTTATTCTTTATTTTGAAACAGGGTCTCACTAAGTTGCAGAGTGCCTCACTAGGTAGCTGAGGGTGGACGCGAACCCGGATCCTCCGGTTTCAGCCTCCCAAATGCTGGGATTACAAACGTGCGCCATCACGCCCGGCTGAGACCCTGTTTTAAATACAAGGAAATTAAAAAGGATTGGTGGTATAGCGCAGAGGTATAATGCCCCTGCGTTCATTTCCTAGTAACACGCCCCCCCCCCAAGAAAAAGCCCAAAGCTCATTGAGAGTTGATAGGATGTGTAGGTCAACCTAAGGAGAAAATCCTAAAACAGCTCTGACAAGTAAAAAAGGCAGAAGAGAAAAAAAGACCTAGCTATCCTGGATTTTATTAAATACTGAGAAAAATCAGGATGAATTACGGGTGGATTTTTATGGTCTTCTCTATATTTTCCTGTATTTCTAAATTTAAGATAATTGTCGGTATTACCTGCTACCCACGCACTCCTCCGTCTGCAGGGGGCGCACCAGCCACCGCCTCTCCTCCTCTAGGGTGAGAGGCAGACCTCAAGGGCCGATATGAATCGACGATTGGCTGGACGTGCTGCCTGTCACGGCGTCCCGCCCCTGCACTACGTCACATGACGCAGCCCATCATGGCGGCGGGAGCGCGGCTGCCGGGGCCCGCGGCTCCGCAGAGCTGCTGCCGTTGCTGCTGTTGAGAGGCGGCGGCGGCGGTGCAGGCGGCACGGGAGGGCGGGAAGGATGGTTTTTCTGCGGCCGGAGAGGCGGGTGCAGACCAGGACCCTGGCTGAGGTTTGGCCAAAGCAACGAGTGCCCAGGAGCAGCCGGCGCGGGTGTCTCTGAGGCAGCGGAGGGAGGCAGGACCGACTGGCGGACAAACGGACGCACGGAAGGCGACCTGAGAGCTGGCCCCGGGGGGCCGCGCTGTGGGCGAGATGCCGGGGCCGCCGGCGTGGATGCTGCTAGTGCTGCTGCTGTCTGCCGGGAGTGCCGGGGCCGCGCCACTTCCGCAAACAGGTGCAGGTGAGCGGGCCCGGGTGGGGACCGGGCTGCGGGGCCGCTGCGGCGGGGGCGGCGGCGGCGGGCCGGCTGGGTCTGGCCTCAGTACTGAGGGATCGAAGGGCCTGCGAAAGGCAGGAGTACCGGGGACGCGAGCGATGAGGGAGATTTCTGCCGCAGGGGCGTGGGATGGAGGTGGGGGCGAGGCGGTGCCGTGGGGGCTGGGGAGGGCGGCGGGCGAGGTGGCAGCGATCGACCCCTCCTCGGGTCTCTGGACCTGTTGCCTAAAGGTCCTCAGCTTATACCATTCGTGGCAGTACTGTTCCCTTTCCAGATGTCACCTGCCTCTTGTGCGTTTCTCACACACATACTCAAATGCATCATCGTACTTAAATGCAAATGACTTGTCGTGCTGTGTGGAGTTTCCTTCGCTCCCTGCAACTTGTTCTGGAGTTGTAAATTGATTTTAGTCGGTGTGCTTTTTATTCGAAATGAATCTCTGGGGATGAGAAGGAAACAACGATAAATATTTCTATTTTAGGAAGCCAGTGATTAGAGTAGCAGGTTTTGAATAACTATTGACAAACTGGCCTAAGGGTAATTGAAGTTTCTATTTTAGCTAGGACAGTGTGTGATTTTCTTTTTTCTTGTTTTTCCCCCTTCCACATTTTCTCCATGTCGTTTGCATTTGGGGTTTATTATCCTAAATAATACTTCAACCCATTTCAAGTTGGGCTGGTTTTTTTTTTTCCTTTTTTGAAGGGGGAAAAAATCTAGGCTAACTTGCCATTATTGTCTGCTGCTTGTATTTGCAGTGAGGAGAAATTAAAAATTTCATGGATTCATAGAATGTTAGGGCTGGAAGAAACCTTAAAGAAAATTTAGTCAGATTTCTTCATCTTCAGATGAAGGTATTGGGACCCTGGTGGTCAAATGACCTACTCAAGGTGACACAGCTAAATTGTAGTTGGAACTACAAACCCAGGTCATAGATTCTCCCCTTGTGTGATTTTTTCCCCCCAATTCACCTCAAGTCTTGTAACTGTTAATACTCCTGAAGTCAAGAGTTATTTTAGAATAATGACAATTGGGTGTGGAATGTGGAAGTACTGCCTCCAGTAAAGACACATTTTTCAAACAAATCTATAATGAAAACTATATGAAATTGCTTCCAGAGATGTATCAGGTTATGCCATTGAGTGCCCTTTAGTTGAGTGTTGAGTGTAATGTAGCACTGAATTTCTGTCATTCCCTTAGATCAAATCTTTGTAAGGTGAATTCTGTGTTCTGATCCTTTAGATAACAGTAAGTTGTTATCAGAAGTGCGTAAACAGCCCAGGTACCAGTCCCAGAAAGTACCTGGGGGAGATTATATGGAAAGATAATGATGCTGATATTTATGGATATTGATACTGAAATTCAAAATTAGCGCTAAAGTAGGATAGTGGATAAAGAATATTTATGTCAAGGAAATTCAAGAAGCTTCCAGAAGATTTTGTACTTAACCAAATTTTTCAATATTTTAACAAATAGATTTTTTTTTCTTTTGTATGTAGTACTGGGGACTGAACTCGGGAGCCTTCTACCTTTGAGCTACACCCCCAGTCCTTTTTATTTTAAAACAGGGTCTTGCTAAGTTACCACACACTAACCTGCAATCCTCCTGTCTCCTGTCTCCCAAGTTCATAGAGATACAGTGGTGAGGGGTTGTCTTACCATTCAAAAGAGGTTATTAATCCTATAACCAGGATAGATTCTTGGTCAAGATATTTTAGACCAAGAATAATAAAGAAGCCTTTAATCTAATCCTGATTAGCAAGCCCACTGGTTAAGAAAGAAGAATCTTTGTTGGACATATATGGTAGATAAAAGAGTAGTTTTGTATTGAGAACATAACTCAAACTTCTGATGGTTTAGGGACCTAATCTACAAACCAAGATAGGGCTAGCCTTTTTCAACTAAGGCTAGACCCATTGCATAGGGTCTTTTGCCTCCTTGGTTTTATTTTTTCTAAAGTTCATACTATTTATGGTGCCTTGGAGAAAGCATGCTTACCACAAATATGTTGGAAAAAAAAACTTGAATTTTAGTCATCGTCACCCTATTTATATGGGAAACAAATAAGACACTTAACTGAAATTCAGCTTTTAATTTGAAGTTGATTTATCCAAAGTATCTTCATCATCCAGAATCATTTCTAGATTTTGAAGTTGAAAAAGAGTTTATTTATTGAATTGTAATAAAGCTGTGCCCATATGAGGATTGCCCTTGACCCTCAGGCCAGAAGGCATTTCTTGGTTGAATTTTATTTTGGGCCTCTTCTTGGCTGTGGAATGCCCTTGTCCCCCCAGTCCAGGAGACTTTCTTTTTCCTGAAAATCCATATTTCTGTTGCAAGGGCCCTTATTATGTAGATTGAGACCTCACTGGTCCCACTAGGAAGGTTGCATGAAGAGAGAAAGTCCACTGTTTTCACATACTGTTAAATAACCAAACAAGGATTTACAGTTCTTTTTTTTTTTTTTTTTTTTTCTTCAGCTCATGGTTATCAGATTATCTCTTAGAAAACATTTATGTGCCTTTTGTAAGATTCTCAGTATTCACATCATAAATTGGGATTCAAAATAAAGATGGTTATATATGTGAAAGCATTCCTGGGAACCAACACTTTCTTATTAATATTAGGATAGTGGTTAGACAGGGAAGCCCACTTCTATTGTTCTGCAGCATATTAGGTCACAGAGTACAGAGGAAGCTTTTAGCAGTTCCAGATAAAGGCCCTCACGGAAGCCTGTGAAGCCGGTGGGACTCAGCAACTGATTAAATGCAGCTTGTGAAACCAGGGCTCTCATTTTAGATTAAACAAACAGACTTGTATCTTGAAAAAGATGTATAAAGTAAAGGAAGTGCTTTCTGAAGTGTGAATTTTTTGTGATTATTTTAACAGTTTCTGAGAAATAAAAATGATTTTCAACCGGCTTTCCATGCAGATTCTTTCAGGATTTATGGCTGTAAGGTTTGAAATTGGATTTAGGTTGGGATTGCTATAATTGCTTTTACTTGGTGATATTTTTTGTGTTACTAAATGTGCTCATCTGCACAGTAATAGGAGTCTGTCCAGTTTTGTAGCTGATCAGCATTGAAGTTACCAAATTTCTACTGTTTTGCTGATATCATTGTGCAGACTGTTCATGCAATTTTCTTGAAATTTGGAGAGTCCTTGGGCCCTCTGTGTCCCCTGTGGGCTGTGCCACTTAGATAACAACTGTACATATAATAAAAAAGACTTTGTCATGTAAACAAAGGTTGTCCAGGGTTCTGAAACAGTTAAGCAAATGAATTCTTAAAAAAAAGTCTTTGTAGCTGGATATAGAAAAAGGATCTAATTTTTCAGCGTAGTTGAGAGTAAAATTCATGAACCAATCACAGGAGGAACATGATGTCCTAGAAAGAACTTGGGTTTTGGAGTTAGACCTGGGTATCAGGTCTTCCCCTTCCACTTACCTAACTTTCAGATCTTAGGCCAGTTACCTGGCCTCTTCTGGCTTCTTATAACTCAATTATTAAAAAGAATGATGATAATATAGGGGGATGTTGAGAGGGTGGGATATTGTGCAGGTGGTACACTATGTCTGCTAGCCAGTATTATGTATTTGGTAATGTAAATTTCTTAATTGCTTCCGATTTCTTTGTAAGTTGGGTGAGTTGTCATAGGATTGACTAATGGCAGGTAGTATGACTTGAAAGATGAAGCTACTTGATGTGGAATGTCTAGAATGACTGGATTTGAAAAGTCTTTGTTGCTCACAATAATTTGCTATATGATGGATGGAGACCCTATAGAAAGAAATAAATCTGGTTGATTTAAGTTTGCTATGTAAGCTAGTATTTTTACTTTTTGAAATTCATAATGTTGAGGAACTATACTAGAAATTTTTAGGATGATCTAGATTAGTCTCTCCTTTTATATAATAAATCTGTTTTTAAGCTTCAAGATGACTAAAGCCTTTGCAAGTGAATGATTGCTGGCTTTAATTTACTTAAAGGAACCATGAGCAACCTAAGTTTTCTTGATCCCAAATACACTTGTATATTTGCATAAAGCATCCCCAAAGGCACCATGGTTAATCCAGGCTGTAGAGGAACCAGCCCAGGGCTGATGTTTCCCTTTGAAAAATATCCTTTGGGAAGATGACTTTTTTCTCTTTTTCTTTTAAAATCTTACATGTTTGCAGATTACTAGCTGTACTTTACTCTTCAAAATTTTTATTTGCTACTCAGATATGAGGAAAGGAATATTATAGAGAGGAGAAGCTGGACCAACATCCCTGGCCTAGAACAGACTGACACATTTATGATTGTTTCTAGTCCATACTCAGCTTTTCTTTGAGTCTTCATAGGAAGATACTGTTTTAAGAGAAAACTAGGGAAATATGGTAAAATCAGTGTGTTGGCGGAGCAAAAATATTGAAGTGATGTATTTTAAAATTGTGGCAAGTGACTAACTTGGAACCATGCCTTGGCATTACAGTTATTTGCCACAGAAAACAGGCATATCAGAAAAATAACCTCAGTATTTTAAAAATGTTTTCTTGGCATAGGTTGCATAGTGCGGCAATCCCAAATCTCATTTTATTTTATTATGATTCAAGAGGGAAAAGTAAGAACTGTTGACTCCAAATGTCTCAGGTGCCTGAAGCCTGACAGTGGGGTGGGAGCCTCTCATTCTCCCTGACCCATGTGGATCTGGCTACACCTTCTCCCCCACTTACCAAAGAGTGACTTGTATTCCTCTGCCCTCCTGGCACTGGACTGGGAGAGGAGAATGGGGTGGTAACCAGACATTTTATTTTTGACATTTTATTATATGTGTCTTTTAACATTTTAAAAGACTTAAATTAGCATCAATTCAAAAAGATGTGCTAGAACCACTTGCTATGGCTACTGTAGCCCTGGCTTCCTATATCTGACCTCAGTTTGGTCAAGGGAGGTCTTGGCATCTGCGTATCTGCCTTAGTGTGTTTTGTTCCTGCCTCTACTCTCAACCTTTCACGACACTTTTCTTTGTTGTTGTTGTACTGAATATTGAACTTGGGGCATTCTTTCTCTGAGCTACACTCCAGCCCTTTTTTATTAGTTTAAAATAGGGTCTTACTAAATTAGTGAGGGCCTCACTAAATTGCTGAGGCTAATCTCCAACCTGAGATCCTCCTGTCTCAGCTTCCAAATACTGGGATTACAAGTATGAGCCACTGTGCTTGGCTCCACAACACTTTCATAAGAGCTAAATTGACCTAGTTAAAGTTTGCAAAATATTCTGTGCAAATTCCCATCTTCCAGCTCTGCACATTCGTGTTCGTGTTTGCACATTCCTGTCTCTTCTTCTCCAAATGCAATGGTCTCTTTCTTCTTTTTTTTAAACGCTTCTTTACAGACTTAGCTTCCTACTGAGCTCTTTGTCCTAGCTCAGCCTTTAGGGATAGCACCCCCGGTGAACTCTAGTGTGTGCCTGTGGGACAAGATGTTCCATGGGGTGCTGGATGAAAACATTGCCACTTAGGTTCTTATTTAGTTCATCTTTTAAAAATTTCAACTTACATAACTTGTTAAAGTATAGAAAATATTGATACAATAACATATTTTAGTGGTTTATAAATAAAATTTAGATGAAATGAAAGTAGAGGAAATTTGCTGATAGGCCATGTGATCAGAAGGGTTGAATTTGTTGTACCAGTGTGCCACCTGCACTTAGCAAACACTACTTCATATCATTGTGGGTTTTTTTTTGTTTGTTTGTTTGTGTTTTGCGGTATTGGGGATTGAACCCAGGGGCATTCTACCTCTGAGCTGCACCCTCAGCCCTAGTTTTTTTTTTTTTCGGTACTGGGGTTTGAACTCGGGGGCATTCTACCTCTGAGCTATGCCCCCAGCCCTGTTTTTTATTCTTTATTTTGAAACAGGGTCTCACTAAGTTGCAGAGTGCCTCACTAGGTAGCTGAGGCTGGCCGCGAACCGGGATCCTCTGGTCTCAGCCTCCCAAATACTGGGATTACAAGCATGCATCACCATGCCCGGCCCTCAGCCCTAGATTTTTATTCTTTATTTTGAAACAAGTTCTCACTAAGTTGCAGAGGGCCTCACTAAGTAGCTGGGGCTGGCTGTAAACCCAGATCCTCCTGTCTCAGCCTCCTAAGTGCTGGGATTACAAGTGTATGCCACCACACCCCTCTTCATTGTTTCTTTTAAGTCCTTTCTCTCTACCTTGATTGCAAGGACCATGTCTTTTATTGTTGGCATTTCTAGTGTTTGCATGGTGTGTTACAGGTTGTAGACACCCTAGTCAGTCTGTTCTTTTGTTTTTTGGTACTGGAGATTGAACCCAGAGATAGTCTACCTCTGAACTACACTCCCGTGCTTTTATTTTTGTGTTTTTGAAACAGGGTCTCAATAGGTTGCTGAGAGTCTTGCTAAGTTGCTAAGGCTGTCCTCAAACCTACCGTCCTCCTGACTCAGACTCCCAAGTACTGCCACCACACCCAGCCCACTCAGAGTTTGTGAGAATGATGAAGATGGTACCAGAGAACTAAGTTTGCCAAAGCAGTGCTATAGCACATATGCATGTTAAAAGGAGATGGTGAAGCTGGGTGATGAGGATCGCAGGTTCGTGACCAGCGTCAACAACTTAGTGAGACCCTTAGCAACTTAATGAGACCTTGTTTCCAAATAAAAAATAAAATAGGGCTGGGGGTGTAGCTCAGAGGTAGAATGCCCCTGGGTTCAATCACACCAGCACCACACACGCGTAGGTAGGTAGGTAGGTAGTTAGATTAGATAGATAGATAGATAGATAGATAGATATGGTGAAAGCTAGAGTCTCCTGTGGACTTAACTTCATCCTGTCCTTCATCTAGAATGAGGCCATTTATAATGTGTGTGTGTGTGTGTGTGTGTGTGTGTGTGTGTGTGTATATGTCAGTTTTTGTAGTACTGGGAATTGAACCCAGTGGCATTCTACCTCCAACCTATATCCCCATCCCATTTTAGTTTTTATTTGGAAACAAGGTCTCACCAAGTTGCTGAGAGCCTCACTAAGTTGCTGAGACTGGCTTTGAACCTGTGATTCTCTTGTGATCCGAAGTACTGTGATTACATCGGGCACCACCACGCTTGGCTTGTCTTCTTTTTAATATAAAATTTGTGGTGTTTTCTTTTTCAAAAAATAATATGCTTTTAGAAAAACTTTATGTTATTACTTATTTGTTTTTGTGGTACTGGGGACTGAACCCACGGACATTCTACCTCTGAGCTACACCCCTAGCCCTAGTTCCTTCTTATTTTGAAACAGGGTCTCACTAAGTTGCAGAGGGCCTAAGTTCTCCTGTCTCAGCCTTCCAAGTACTGTGATTATAGGCATACACCACCATGCCTGAGGGCTAGAACAATTTTAGATTTACAGAAAAGTTGCAAAGACAGTACACAAAGTTCTAGTATATCTCTTCCCCAGTTTTCTCTGTTGTTAACATTTTACTTTAGTGTAGTACATTTGTCACAATTAAGTGACCAGTATCAATTTGTTGTTATTAAAGCCAAGAGTGGTGGCACATACCTAGAATCCCACTACTTGGAATTCCCAATACTGAGACAGGAGAAACACAGGTTCAAGAATAGCCTCAGCAATTTAGCTAGACCCTCAGCAGTTCAGCAAGATCCTGTTTCAAAATAAAAAGGAGATGTAAGAAAAAATATTATTAAGTAAAGCTCATACTTAAGTATTTTTCTCCTATCCTTTTTCTTCCAGGATACCACATTGCATTTAGTTGCCATATCTCCTGGGACTCTTCTAGTCTTTTCCTTGTTTTTGATGACTTTGACAGTTTTGAATTGTACTGGTCAGGGCTTTATAGACTATCCCTTTAACGAGGCTTCTTTGATGTTTTTCTTAAGATTACATGGGGATTACGGGTTTGGGGAGGAAGATCATAGGTTAAATGCCATTCTCATCATATCACAAGGTGTTAAGTATCACGGGTGCTGTGTACTCTCAACATAACTTGTCACTGATCACCTGGCTGAGGCAGCATTTGTCAGCTTTCCCCACTAGAGTTACTTTCTCCTCTCTGTGTACTGTATATGTGTGTAGTCTACACTTGCATGGTGGGGAATTATGCATCACTACCTTGGTGGGGGGGGAGTATCTATAGAAATTATTTGGAGTTCTTCTGTATGCAAATATGATCATTCTCCCCATTTCATTTCTTCTCTCATTCTGGATTAGACCCAGGGACATTCTACCTCCAGTAATACCGCCAGCTCTTTTTTATTTTTTATTGTGAAATAGGGTCTCACTAAGTTGTTGAAGCTGGCCTTAAACCTGCAACCCTCCTGTCTGAGTTTCCCAATACTGGAATTACAGGTGTACACAAGTGTGCTGGGCTCTATGTTATTTATTTTGTTGCTCCAATTGTACCAGCTTTGGCCATTGAGAACTCTCTCAGTTGGCCTCTGTGTGTTCACACCATCCCCCCCTTTTTTTATAATAGCACTTCCTTACTTTCTGACATTACAAGGAGCTATAGGCTCATCTTGTATATTCCTTGCTCCATCTCTAGAATCAGCCATTTCTCCAAGAAGTCCTGTTTTCTTTGATTGGAGAATGATATTCGAAACCAAGATAAGGGTGCTGGATTTGTTCAGTGTTCCTGGGACACTTGTAATAGGGTTTTAATTTTCTTGTTTCCGTTATCTATTAGTGTTGAGGGGAAGAACAATCTTGGAGGGATAAAGGACCACTTAGAGACAGGTTGCAAGGACTCTAGTGTCCATGTTTCCTCCCTGGCACTTAAACACTACCATAAATATTCTTAAATACCATGTTTGTGTTGATCTTATTTTTCATTTTAGAACAATAGATGTATGAAATGTAGATTTGATTTACCCTCTTCAAGAGTAGCCTAATTTCTAAGAATGTGAGGGAAACCTCTTTGGCCTAAGCATTTAGTAAGAGGATTATCTTAAGGGGTGTTTCAGCAGTGGAAAGGGATTGTAGGCAACTCCTTAGTTGGTCAAAGTTCAGATAAAATGTCCTAAGGCAAGGCTCTGGAAGGACACAAGGGCTATATACTTGCTGTCTACTTGCTTTGGTTCCAGAGCTTTTCCTTTTCTTTTTATTATGGAAAATGTTAAACATACACAAAAGTAGAGAAAATAGTATAGTGAGTCCTCATGTCCCCTTTACCTAGGATCAACAGTTTTAAATTTACCGTCAATCTTGTTTCATGTCTACCCTTCCCACTGCCAGGATTCTTTTGTTTTGATATAAATCCCAGCCCCAGATCCGTTCAGCTGTAGCTGCTTCAGGAAAGAGTAAGAAATGTTTGTATAAAACAGGATTGCTTGCATCAGGATCACCTAGCTATGTGTAGAAATGCGATTGACTCGCAGGAAAGTTCAGTTAGCAGGTGTAACAGAGGCATTCTTAGCTCCCCAGGTGATAGGTGTGCACACTACAACCCGAGAACCCCAACTGTTCACCTGTGCAGTAATTTTCAGGTCTTTTGTTTTTTCAATATATGTTCTTAACAACTTGCTTTTAAAAGTTTATATTTCTGCTGGGTGTGGTGGTGCATGCCTGTGATCTTAGTACTTAGGAGGCTGAGTCAGGAGAGTCTCAAGTTTGACGATAGCCCCAGCAACTTAGCAAGACTCTCAGCAACCTCTCAAAACAAAAACAAAAAAGGCTGGGAGTGTAGCTCAGAGGTAGAATCTCCTGGGTTCAATCTTCAGCAACACACACACACACACACACACACACACACACACACACACTTTATTTTTCTCAGCTGATTTCATTTTTTCAATATGTTCTTTTTGTTTTAGCTAATCCTGTTTTAGTATATTTGGTCTAGATGTTTTGATGTGTACAAGTTATTCTTATAATGAGCTAAAGAAAGTGAAATATTTATCTGTGAAACTGTTACATTATGTATAATCAGTTGGGTTTAAGAACATCATAGGCTCACACACAAGTATACACTTTTTTAGCAACATGTATACTTTGAGTTGGAGAACTTATTTATAGGCATCTATATAGTGATTTTTGAGAGAGAAGTTGCACTTGTTTAAATTAAACCAGTACAATTTAATTTTAAAAGGCTTATGTCGCCAGGTGTGGTGGCGCACGCTTGTAATACCAGTACTTGGGAGGCTGAGACCGGAGGATCCAGGTTCGCGGCCAACCTCAGCTACTTAGTGAGGCCCTCCGCAACTTAGTGAGACCCTGTTTCAAAATAAAGAACAAAAAATAGGGCTGGGGGTGCAGTTCAGAGGTAGAATGCCCCTGTGTTCAATCCCCAGTATGGCAAAAAAAAAAGGCTTATGTCTTTTCTCCTCTTCAAGTTCACACCCCCCAAATGTCTTTTTTCTGTTTTTACTGTATTGAAAGGGAGACTTGAATTTGATATGCTATAGTTGCAGCCTGTAATTATAGAAAATACATCTCTAAGACATCTTGGACTTAAAAAATAAAGGAGGACGAATTTGTGATCATTTTGCTCTCTCTTTTTTTTTTTTTTTTTTTTTTTTTTTGCGGTACTGAGGATTGAACTCAGGAGCATTCTTCCTCTGAGCTACAGCCCCAGCCCTATTTTTTATTCTTTATTTTGAAACAGGGTCTCACTAAGTTGTGGAGTGCCTCATTAGGTAGCTGAGGCTGGCCGAGAACCCGGATCCTCAGGTCTCAGCCTCCCAAATGCTGGAATTACAAGTGTGCACCACCACGCCCAGCCATTTTGCTCATTTAAAATACCTATTTTAGCCAGGCATGATGGCTGAGACTGGAGGATCCGGGTTCACGGCCAGCCTCACCTACTTAGTGAGGCCCTCCACAACTTAGTGAGACTCTGTTTCAAAATAAAGACTAAAAATAGGGCTGGGGATATAGCCCAGAGATAGAATCCCCTGGGTTCAATCTCCAGCACCTAAATAAATTTAACCAAGTAGTAATTGTAAAATTTTGTAGTTTCAGCTTTTTATTGTAGCACCAGAATGTTATTGATCCCTTGGTTGTCTCTCAGATTAGCTGCTAAAGCCACGCATAGTGATGTTTGCCCATAGTCTCAGCTGCTCCGGGGGCTAAGGCAGGAGGATTACTTGAACCCAGGAGTTTGGGACTTGCCTTGGAAACATAGTGAGACCCCTATCTTAAAAAAAAAAAAAAAAAAGCTACTACATTTAAGTTTAAAGTATTTTACATATTGCATATTCTTCCTCAGAACCCTCAATGAATTTTTTTTTTTTTTTTTTTGCGGTACTGGGGATTGAACTCAGGGGCATTCTACCTCTGAGCTATATCCCCAGCCCTATTTTTTTATTCTTTATTTTGAAACCGAGTCTCACTAAGTTGCGGAGTGCCTCACTAGGTAGCTGAGGCTGGCCGCGAACCCGGATCCTCCGGTCTCAGCCTCCCGAATGCTGGGCCCTCAATGAATTATTTCTGTGCTCCTTTGAAAGGGAAAAAATTCCTCTCCCTATTCCTGCCCAGCAGCTTGCTTCTTTAGATTGTATCTAGACAGCAACTGTTCCTTTCCAAGGATATATCCTGGCAGTTACTAGCAGTGCCTCACTTGACTTTTACCTCAGACTGTTATTAAAATGCAACACCCAAGGCTGATTGCTAGTAAGGCACTGAAAAATAGCACACTTACCAGAATAGTCCCTAGGAATACTATCAGAGGACCGCTGCAGCATCACAATCCAGCAATCTGTAATTTCACTTAATTTTCTTTAAGGAATATTAAATTAACTTTAATAAATGATCTCTGATCACCTTTGTTAACCATATAGGCACTCAGTAGACTCAGAAAAATGTGAAGTTATAAATCCTTGTGTATAGAATCTTAGAGCTAAAATACTAGGTTAGAGCTGGAAGAACCAAGGCCCAGAGAAGTTAAGTTGCAAATTCAATCCCCTGGGACAGTTAGGGCAGATGTAATTCTACCATGAGAGACCCTAGCATTCAGTCCGCCCTGTTCACAAGGCAGACTGCCTCATGCTTCAAAGAACACTCTTGTTGGTATGTCCTCACACAGCCTTAATCCAACTGGATTCCTCTAGACATGTATTTCTAGTTCCTTTCTGAAGGTGAAATTTTAGGATATCATAAAATTGATGCTTGATGAACTAAAGTCCACACTTAGAGAATCAGGAAATGAAAACACTAACTTCCATAATTAGACTAAACACACTACATACACACACACTCTCTTGTGGACTTGGCATTGAACCTAGGGGGTTTCTACCTTTGAGCTACATCCCCAGCCCTATTTTTTTTTTTTTTTTAAATTTGAAACAGTATCTTGCTAAATTACTGTGTGCTGGCCTGACCTTAATCTGTGGTCTTCTTGTCTCAACCTTCCAAGTACTGGGATTACAGAAACACCAGTGTACCCTGCTCACATTTTGTTTTAATTTTAAGAATAATTCTTTAGTTTCCCCCAATGAAATGAAGTTATTTAATTAAAAGTAGTAGCCCTCCATGGTGGCAAATGCCTGTAGTCCCAGTACTTGAGAGACTGAAACAAGAGGATTGCAGGTTCCAGGACAGTGCACAGTAAGTAAACTTAACAGCAAGACCCTACTAAAAAAAAAAATTACCTACTGGACATGGTGGCACACGCTTGTAATCCCAGTACTTAGGAGGTTGAGACTAGAGGATCCAGGTTCACGGCCAGCCTCAGCTAGTTAGTGAGGCCCTCAGCAATTTAGTGAGACCCTGTTTCAAATAAAGAATGCAAAATAGGGCTGGAGGTGTAGCTTGGAGGCAGAATGCCCCTGGGTTCCATCCCCAGTACTGAAAAAAAAAAAAATTACCCAGGTGTGGTGGCATATACTTGTAATCTCAGTACTTAGGAGGCTGAGACAGGAGGATCGAAGGTTTGCAGCTATTCTCAGCTACTTAGTGAAGCCCTCTGCAACTTAGTGAGACCCTGTTTCAAAAAGAATAAAAAATAGGGCTGGGGGTGTAGCTTGGAGGTAGAATTCCCCTGGATTCAATCCCCAGTACAAAAAAAAAAGTGAGACTATTTCTGACTTCTGAATACAATCATAAACTTGTAAACATAGATTTGTAAGCATGAAAAATCCTTTAAACACCATCAACTTAAATGGCTTTGTGGGGCGTCCTTGTAAGATTCTTCTGACTGCTGTGGATACCAAGAAGAATGCTCATTGGAGGTAGTTTGTGTATCCTTTCTTGCATATACAAGGCAGGAATTTAAAAAGCTTGTGGAGAGCCGGGCATGGTGGCGCACACTTGTAATCCCAGTACTTGGAAGGCTGAGTGAGACAGGAGGATCCAGGTTCATGGCCAGCCTCAGCTACTTAGTGAAGCCCTCCACAACTTAGTGAGACCCTGTTTTAAAATGAATAAAAAATAGGGCTGGGAGTGTAGCTTGGAGGTAGAATGCCCCTGGTTTCCATTCCCGGTACCGCAAAATAAATAAATAATAGCTTGTGGAGTACTAGATAAGAGCCATTTTTCTCTTCCTCTTCAGTCCTGAAAACCAGCTTCTTGACCTGTCTCCTTTGTCCCCTGCTTTCTCAACACTAGCAACATTCTGGGACTTGATCAGTAGCAGCTGCCATGACTCTTACCTCTTGTGTTCCCCCTGGGCCCTTTCTCTTGTCATGTATAATTACAATTCAGTGAATATATGTTTTCCATATAGTTTTATCCCTGGTTTTGTTTGTTTGTTTGTTTTGTGTAGGAAATTGAATCCAGTGGCATTCTGCCTCCAACCTATACTCCCAGCCCTTTTTATTTTTTATTTTGAGATTGGCCTTGAACCTGTGGTCCTCCTCTCTCAGCCTCCCAACTACTGGGATGATAGGTGTGCTCTACCAAACCCAGCTACATTATCTTATTTTTAATAACTTTCTTAATATAAATGATCAGGGATAGTTTTTTATAAAAAAACAAATGATTTTTAAGGTGCTTTCGCTACAGATCATCATATTTCTTTCTACTACCTGTTTTTTTTTGTTGTTGTTGTTGTTTTTTGTGGTACTGGGAATTGAACCCAGGGGCATTCTACCTCTGAGCTCTACCCCCAGCCCTATTTTTTATTCTTTATTTTGAAACAGGGTCTCACTAAGTTGCGGAGTGCCTCACTAGGTAGCTGAGGCTGGCCACAAACCCGAATCCTCTGGTCTCAGCCTCCCAAATGCTGGGATTACAAGCATGCGCCGCTGCGCCCAGCTCCCATTTTTAATTTATTTGTGATATTGAGGATTGAACTCAGGGGTATTCTACCTCTAAGCTATATCCCCAGCCCTACTTTTTATTTATTTTGAAACAAGGTCTCGCTAAGTTGCCAAGGCTGGCAGTGTATCTGTGATCCTCCTGTCTTAGTCTCCCAAGTACTGAGATTATAGGCATGCACCACCACGCTAGGACCTTTTAAAAAAGTCCACCCTCCTCTGCCTTCCACAGCTGTGCACTTCTGCAGTGTCCTCCCTCCTCTTTCCTATTCAATTGTTTCTTAGTTCTATTCCTTACAGGCTTATCTCACTTTTATCTACTTGGTCTTCTTTTCTTTTCCTCTACCACCTGCCTTTTATCTGTTTTGTAAATTATAATATTTGTAAATATGCATGTAAATGGTTTAGAAAATTAGTTTTCCTGGGCTTATAATTAAGATGGTGAACCCTGTCCCTCCTATTCTTTACTGCCTGTTCCCCAAGGGCAATGTCCTGCAGCTATTTTAGCCATATTACTAAATAACATGCTTGCACCACTCTTTGTTGGTTTAATTAAATACTGAATTTCTTCCAGGGAAGTGAGGATTTATATATTCACACACATAGACACATATACTCTTCCTCTTCTCAACACGGTTATTCATACTATTTGGTTAAATCCCTACTCATTTATATTTTTATGACTTTGAATATTATTCACAGGTAACCCTAAAGTGTTTTTTTGTTTGTTTGTTTGTTTTTTTGCAGGTCTGGGGATTGAACTCAGGGGCATTTGACCTCCGAGCTACACCTCCAGCCCTATTTTTTATTCTTTATTTTGAAACCGAGTCTCACTAAGTTGCGGAGTTCCTCACTAGGTCGCTGAGGCTGGCCGCGAACCCGGATCCTCCGGTCTCAGCCTCCCGAATGCTGGGATTACAAGCGTGCGCCACCACACCCGGCTCCTAAAGTGTTTTTGATGATTAAGTTTCTTTGACAAGACCTTTTGTTTTCCCTGGCCTTGCCCTTTGTTACTGGACTCAAACTCCTGGGTTCAAGGGATCCTCCCACTTCAGCCTCCCAAGTAGCTGGGACTACAGGCAGGCACCACTGCACCAGGCTCCCATCCTATTTAAATAAATAGCATCTTTCTTTCCATGTATGTATTATCTACCTCTCTTTTGTTGGGGAGGGGTGCTGGGAATTGAACCCAGGGGCATTCTACCTCTGAGCTACAAATCCCAGCCCTATTTTTATTTTTTACTTTGAAACTGTCTCACTAAGTTGCAAAGTGCTTTGCTAAATTGCTGAGGCTGACAGTGAACCTGTGATCCTCCTTTCTTTCTTGGTCTCCCAAGTACTGGGATTACAAGTGTGTGCCACCACACCTGGCATATTATCCTCTTAATTCTGAGAATATTAATTATACTTGTTTTGTCCCCCTCCCCTGCACTATTTCCTTGAAGTTTGTTTTTGTCTCTCTGTATTGGTTGCAATCCTGTACCTAAGGTTTTCTCAAATGTCAGGAGATCCTTGAAAGTCTACACATTTTCAAGAGCAAGGGATTAAAAAATGGATTGGGGGTTTTGTCTTTGATCCTTTTTCCTCATACTCCACCTCTCATCTGCAAACAAGTCCTGGTACTATCAGCTTCCACCCCCTTCCCTGTCATGGAGGGGCAAAAGTGTGTACTCTGAGCATCAGAATGTGGTGGCTGTGACCTTGGATAAATTACTCCATTCCTCTCCATTACTCAGTTTCTTCATGTGTGTGTGTATGTAGGGGGTGGTATTGGGGATTGAACCCAGGGCCTTCTACCTCTGAGCTATACCCCCAGCCCTTTTTACTTTTTGTTTTTGAAACAGGGTCTCACTAGGTTGCTAAAAGTCTCACTAAGTTGCTGAAGCTGTCCTTGAGCCTGTGATCCTCCAGTCTCAGCCTCTCAAGTACTGGTATTACAGGCATGCGCTACTATGCCCAACTCAAGTTTCTTCATTTTGAGGTGGGCACCTATCTTAAAGGGTTGTTGTGGGATTGGATGAATTTAGGATAGTGCCTGGCACATGGTAAGTCCCGTGTAAGTATGAGTATTTCATAACTCCCTGGAACCAAATCACCATCATTTCTTGGGTGAATTATTATTATATGAATCATCTGTTCCCTAATCATTCCATATAAAATAGCAATCTTCCTTGTCCCCTGCTTTGTTTTTCCATACATAGTTCTTCTCACCATCTGAGGTATCACATACTTATTTGCTTATTATCTGTCTTCCTGGAGGAGAATGTAAATTGCGAGTACAGGGGCTTTATTTATTTATTTATTTCCATCTTTATTCCCAGAACCTAGAGTAGTGCCTGATCTTTAAAAGATGCTTAGTACACATTCGTTGAATGAATGAATGAATGAATGAATGAACGATTGAATTTGTCGAATGAATGAATGAATGGCTTGTTGACTGATGGGTTTCATAGTAGGCAGACTGACCACCCACTACAGTAGGAGACAGCCCTCAGTCTTCTATTGTGGGCTGGATACCTAAATATCTAGGAGCATTTAATAATGTTAGATTACATTGTCTTGGGGCTTATCTTTCTGTAAAGACAGAACAGTAATAGCATTCTCAAATACAAAACCTGGGTGATCTTGCTTTTCTGTGCCATAGAACCCTGTCAGGGTCAGTGTCACAGAGAAGCAGTGGCTGGCTTAGTTATGAAGATAGTACTTTAGAGCCGGGCGTGGTGGCGCATGCTTGTAATCCCAGCATTCAGGAGGCTGAGACCGGAGGATCCGGGTTCGCGGCCAGCCTCAGCTATCTAGTGAGGCACTCTGCAACTTAGTGAGACTCGGTTTCAAAATAAAGAATAAAAAATAGGGCTGGGGGTATAGCTCGGAGGTAGAATGCCCGTGAGTTCAATCCCCAATACCGAAAAAAAAAAAAAAAAAAAAAAAAAAAAAAAATAGGACTTGGGGGTATAGCTCAGAGGTAGAATGCCCCTGAGTTCAATCCCCAGTACTGCAAAAAAAAAAAAAAAAAAAAGATAGTACTTTAGAAATAAAACTTTGTTATGGAGACTTGAACAAACCCAGAAGTAGGCAGAAGAGTATCATGAATTCTCTACTCATCCTCCCAGTCCTACCATCCCTTATGGACATACCACATTTATTTCCTCTCTAAAGAGAGAACTTTTAAGGACATAAGGAGTATGTTTGCATCATATCAGCAGAAATTTAAGTTAGATTTTAGGAAGGTAGAAGGGTTCTGAGAATATGAACCCTATCAAGTGGTTTTAGGAAATTTTATGGAGAAAGATGGATGTATTCTTCTAGGTTACTCAGGACTGCTCTGCCTGGAAGTGAGGCACATGCTGTGGTCCTTTCTGCCCTCCTTGGCTATGTCATGTAGACATGGGGTTGGCTAAGTGTGACCAGCACTGCCATTGAGTTACCCACACTTTCTTCAGATTGCAGTGGGCAGTTGTGTAGAAAGGGAGTATCCTTCCCTTAGACATGAGAGATACACCGGTGGGGTTGTGGGGGAAGAAGCCCTGGCAAATGACTCTGAGTTTCTGCTACCTCTTCTCAAGCTGGCTTCAGGGACTATAGGAAGATTCTGATTCCAGGCTATTGCAGACATGTTAAGTGCTGTAGGTCACTCCACCCCTTGGCTATGCTAGCAGGTTAGTTAAGATTCTAGTTCACAAGATACCTATCCCCTCAATTCCTCAGGGTGTAGGACACAGTGGTTTGACAGAAGTCACCCGGTGTGACATTCTCTTGGTCAAACCATGTGGCCTTAGAGCAGCTCTTCAGTAGTCTTTGTCCTAGTTAGTGTTCTTAAAGCACAAGTGAATTGACCCTTTGATGACAGATTTTAATGGAGAGAAACCAGCAGTTTCTTATAAAATGATCTCATTCACAGGTATTCAATCAGCACTAAATTATATAACCTTTCTGTGGGTGTGAGAGAACATTTTGGGCTGGCTGACCTTGAGAATCACTTTTGAACTAGAGGAATGCTTGGCTGTCGTGATTAGCACTCCCTGTAATTTGTTTTCATAGGCTGCTGGTCTTCTGCTGAGGGATCTTTGTGGAATCTGATTCATTGGCTAGCTCATCAGTGTGTGTTTGCCATTGTGTGTGCTTGAGTATACTTAGTGCAACGCTTCACTTCCACTTTCCTTTCTAGTGTTAGAATACATTAGGGAGCGTCTAGATTATTTGATATTATTACAAATAGATCTATTGTTACCTTAAGAGCAAGGAAAATATCCAGTGACTTAAGATTCAGTGTACAGGAAACTTTCCTTTATGTTAGATGGGCTTGTGATTTTAAGGTGTTAAATAAAAAATGTGTGATCTGCAATGGTTGTCCACATATTTTCTCCAAGTAGTGATGATGATTCATTTTACTAAGTCTCTAAGGCACAAAGGTACTTGTCAGTGTATTGGAAGAGGAAGATGATTTTCTGGGTCCTAACCTGCTTTAAAAAAATTTTTTTAAAAGACCTACACTGTGTATTTTAGAGGTGAGCTTTATGTCCAGACCAGTTTGGAAGATTGCTTTCCTTAGCTTCCCTACTGAGTTCCTTTTGTCTGATCAGCCCAGTATCCCTACTTTTATTTTTATGTTTGCTTTTATTTTTTTGCAGTACTAGGGATTGAATCCAGGGCATTGTACACACCAGACAAGGATTCTGCCGCTGAACTGTATCCCCAGCCATCCCTATGTTTTAATTCTTAAGTGGACACATGGTTCTGTAGTGCAAATTTCCCAAGGTGAGAGAGTCTGGGGGAACAGATGAGTTGTAAAAAGTACCTGACATGTGCTTTACACTCACCTTACGTGCACTTTACTTGCTAATAGTTCTTTCCATTCCCAAACCCCTGTGCCTTGGGAAGACCAGTATGTTCATAGAAGAAGAGGAAATTTGAGTAGGGTACAAGGGTAGCACATGCCTGTAATCCCAGCTACTTAGGAGGCTGAGGCAGGAGGGCCACAAGTTAGAGGCCAGCTTGGGCAACTTAGTGAGATGTCTTAAAAAGTTAAAAAGGGCTGGGGTGTAATGTAGTAGTGGAGTGCTTGCCTAGTATGCATGAGATCCTGGGTTCAATTCCTAATACTGCATCGTAATAATGATGATAAAAGAGAAAGCAGGGGTATGCACACAAAAGACCATATGAGGATACGATGAGAAAGTGGCCATCCACAAGGCAAGAAGAGAGGCCTCTGGAGAAACCAAACCCACATCATCTTCAGCTTGGAACTTTCTGATATTGAAACCTCCAGTCTGTGACATTTTATTTTGGTAGTCCTAGCAGACTCACATACACCACAGTATTCAGACAAAAACAGAGTCACAAGTCACATATTGGAAGCTTTGATTTAGATTCCTTCTTTTTTTTTTTTGTACTGGGGATTGAATCCAGGAGTATTCTACCTCTGAGCTATACCCCCAGCACTGTGTATATATGTATGTATGTATGTATGTATGTATGTATGTATGTATGTATGTATATATGTACTGGGGATTGAACCCAGGGACATCCTACCTCCCAGCTATATCCCCAGCCCTTTTTATTTTTTGTTTGGAAATAGGGTCTTGCTAGGTTGCTAAGGCTTTCTTCAAACCTATGATCCTCTTGTCTCAGCCTCCCAAGTACTGGGATTACAGGTGTGTACCACCACACCTGGCTGTATTTTATTTTTTATTTTGAAACAAGATCCCACTAAGTTGCTAAGGGCCTTGCTAGGTTGCTAAGGCTGGCCTCAAACCTGTGACCCTCCTATTTCAGCCCCCCAAGCTCTGAGATTACAGGCATGTGCCACTACACCTGGCTAGATTTTTAAAAACAAACAAAGCACACATACACATACACATACACATACACACACAAATTTTGGAATGGAGCCCAAAGACCCTGGCTAACCAGCAGAGGAGCTCTGCTTTTGCACTGAGCTTTCTTTTAAGTTCAGCACCCCCTGGGGCTTCCTTGGAGAAGGAGGTGCCTTTGGATTCTCGCTTTGCTTGCACAGAGTAGAACTCCTGACAGCTTTCATAAAGTGAGTGTGGAGATGATGATTTGTGTGGATAAATACCTATCATCACAGGAGAACACAGACTGGGGGAAATCCACTTTAAAAAAATAATAATAATGTTTGTGGGAGTTCTTGGCAACCTGGGGAATAAGTGATTGCCACCCCGATACAGTGTGTTACTGGAAAATCCTTGCCAAGTAAGAGCATGAATTTATTCTGTTAACCAGTAAATTAGTTATGGGTTGGTGTCTCCCCCTCCTCCAACCCTCCTCCCTCTTGCCCATCTTCTCTCTCTTGCTAGTACCTTAATTGTGCATTCATGGATGCATGCTCCCCCCCCCCCATTTCCTGTCCTGGGCCCAGGAGAGTTGGTGATGGATTATACAAACCTCATCCCTGACCCCATTTAGCTAGAGGGGAAGATGGGGGCATTTAAAATAACAGAATTATGATCAATTCTGTGATGGGGAAATGTAGGAACTCATACTGTGGGACCTTAGGGACGGTTTCCATGATGGGCCAAGGTGTGTGTGTGTGTGTGTGTGTGTGTGTGTGTGTGTGTGTGTGTGTTGGGGGTGGAGGGTGGGATCAGTGGTAGAATTTCCTGGCAGAAGAGGCCGTAAGACTGAAATGACAGAAAACTGGGATGAAAGGACTGAGAGAGGTCGCTGTAGCTCTTAGTGTGGAGAGCAAGAGAAGAGTGACCAGAGTCCAGGTTGCAGAGGTCAAAGGTAGCCAAAGGACAGCTCAGGATGAATCTGCTGTCACCACCCTCAGAAAGAACCAGTTCTGCTAACACCTTGATCTTGGATTTGTAGCCCCCAAACTGTAAAGTAAGTTTCTGATTAGGCCCCTGGGTTTGTGTTATTTTGTTGTGGAAGCCCTAGCCAACTGAAACACTTTATCAAGGGTAGGCAGGAATATAGATTGTAAGTTGTTATATCTCCTTTTCTTCTATTTAAACTTTTTATTTAACTGGTAGGAAAGTTGCTTACTTAATAAATGGAAAACTTCTAACATAAACAAGACTAGACCGATACCGTAATGAATTCCCACACACCTTTTACCCAGCCTGAACTCCCTGTGCCCCTCTTGCTATTCTGAAGCAAATTTTAAGACATTGCTAAGTAGGTCACTATCTCTAAAAGATAAAGGCTACGTTTAAAGCACTCCTAGGAGAAATGAATCATACTTCCTGAATATGGTCACTTATTCAGTGTTCACATTTCCACTGTCTCAAACGTCATAATTTTTTTTAATAGTTTGAGTCATGATTCAGATAACATCCATACAGTACACATGGTTGGTGTGTCTTTTAAGTCTTTTAATGCCCCTCCTCCCCCATTCATATACAGTTCATCAAGATTTTTCTTTCCAAGGCCTTTTATAGACTGTGTTTTGCTGATTACATTTCCAAGGTGATATTAAACATGTTCTGCTCAATTTTTGTCTGACACATATTTGGATTGATTCAGGTTTGGTATTTTGATTTTGTTGTTTGGGACAGTATTGTTTCTTAGGTAGTGAGATTTTTTTTCCATTGGGAAACACATGTCTTTTTTATTATCAGCTATTGATATAAATTTTACACCATTGAAATATTATGTTTCTGGTATATATATATATATATATATATATATATATTTTTTTTTTTTTTTTTTTTTTTTTTTTTTTTTTTTTTTTTTTTTTTTGCGGTACTGGGGATTGAACTCAGGGGCATTCTACCTCCGAGCTCCACCCCCAGCCCTATTTTTTATTCTTTATTTTGAAACGGAGTCTCACTAAGTTGCGAAGTGCCTCACTAGGTAGCTGAGGCTGGCCTCGAACCCGGATCCTCTGGTCTCAGCCTCCCAAATGCTGGGATTACAAGCGTGTGCCACCACGCCCGGCTTGGTATATATATTTTTAAATTTAATTTAATTTAATTTTTTAGGTACTGGGGATTGAACCCAGGGGCATTCTACCTCCGAGCTACATCCCTGGTTCTATTTTTTTATTCTTTATTTTGAAACAGAGTCTCACTAAGTTGTGGAGAGCCTCACTAAGTAGCTGAGGCTGGCTATGAACCTGGATCCTCTGGTCTCAGCCTCCCAAATACTGGGATTATAAGCATGCGCCACCACACCAGCTTGATATATATCTTTTTCTTTTCTTTTCTCTTTTTTGTGGTACTGGGGATTAAACCCAGAGGCATTCTACTTCCAAGTTATACCCCCAGCCCTACTTATTTTTATTTTGAAACTGGGTCTTGCTAGGTTGATGAGAGTCTCACTACTTGCTGAGGCTGTCCTTGAACCTGTGATCCTCCTGTCTCAGCCTCCCAAGTAGTGGGATTACAGGCCTGTGCCACCATGCTTGGCTCTGATATTTTCTTAAACAACTATTTAAAAATGTAAATTCTTATCTATCTTTAGCTCATAGGCCCTTAAAAAAAAAAAAACAACTGTGGGCAAAATTTCTTTCATGAGCCATAGTTTTCTAACCTCTGTTCTAAGAACTTGCTGTGTTTGGAGGTGGTTTGTCCCCCAGACATTCATGTATCAGAGGCTTAGTCCCCAGTGTGGTGATAGAAGAAGAAGTGGACCTTTAGGAGATGGGGCCTACTGAGAGGTCCTTAGGTCATTGGGGGTGCTGCCCTGGGAATGGATTGATGCTGAGATTGTGGAGTGAGTAGTTATAAAAGCCTGACCCCTGAATTCGTCTCTGACTTCCTGTCTTGTTGTGTGATCCTTCTTACATGTGCTCCACCATGATGTGATCTGTCCTGAGGCCTTCACAAGAGGCTACCTGATTTCAACTTTCAATCTCCAAAACTCTGAACTCATCAAGCCCCTTTTCTTTATACATCATTCAGCCTCAAGTATTTTATTATAGCAATGGAAAAAAGACTTGTACACTACTTAAGAGAGAAACTTCATACACCACACTAACACCAACATTCAGTATTACAAAACAATACCAAATTGTTTTCTAGAGTTATGATGCCAGCAGTGAACAAGCAGCTCTGTTACCCAAGCCTGGGTCTTTAACTAAGCTGATCATTCTAAAAGAAGCCAAGGCTCTTAGGGAAATTATTGATAGGCGGCCTGAAGCTGAAAATAAAAAAGGTGAGCCTAGGACATACCAGAAAACAGTGCAGTCCAAGGCTACTGGGATTCTGGCAAAAGTCTTGGGAGCCAGTCTTTGCAGAGGTCCCGCTAGCCAAAAATGGGAAGGTGTGAGCATCAGTGAGAATAGTTACAGAGGATTGAAACATAGTTTAAATCCATTAGTTCATAATAATTCCCTGAAACAGTAACAATAGCACTTCTAACTGGTAATTGCCAGAGAATGCTAGTGAACCAATTCATTTTTTTAAAACAACAGGTAAAGAGAAAGATTTAAGTATCTAGCCTGCTTTTTTCCTATTATGTGAACCACTGGTAACGAAATAGTAGATACAAGGAAATGTCTCTTTGTAAAAGTATATCATCTAGAGCCAAGTGTGGTGGTGCATGCTTGTAATCCCAGTACTTGAGAGGCTAAAACAGGAGGATCACAAGTTTGGGGACAACCTTAGCAACTCAGGGAGATCTTCAGCAACTTAATGAGACCCTGTTTCAAAGTAAAAAGGGCAGGGGTGTAGTTTGAAGGTAGAATGCCCCTGGGTTCAATCCCTGGTACATATATATAGCAGTGGAAAACACACTGTACACCTCCTAAGAGAGAACCTTCATAGACCACACTAATACCAACATTCAGTATTACAAAACATCAGCTACCTAGTGAGGCACTCTGCAACTTAGTGAGACTCAGTTTCAAAATAAAGAATAAAAAATAGGGCTGGGGGTGTAGCTCGGAGGTAGAATGCCCCTGAGTTCAATCCCCAGTACTGCAAAAAAAAAAAAAAAAAAAAAATTACAAAACAATATCAAATTATTTTCTAGAGTTGTAATGCCAGCAATAAACAAGCAGCTCTGTTACCCAAGGTTGGTTGTGTGTGTGTGTGTGTGTCTGTGTGTGTGTGTCTGTGTGTCTGTGCACTCACACATGCTAGAAATTGAAGAAGGAATGACAAAATTAGAGCGTCAGCATTTTGTAATCTCTAATGGATCTAGATCTTGATCATCATATTTATTTACCTGTTTACCTTGTGGACCTTTAATGATTTTTATTTAATCCAAAAATGGACTCACAGGCAAGCCTGTAGGTAATTATATGTGTTTCCAAGTTTCATTTAGGGTTCTCGGCAGCATGATCAGATAATTGGGTTGGGTTTGTAATGGTTGAATTAATAGTCAGGTAGTGCTTCTGACCTGCCCTGAGTCATTACTGAGAAACTGCCTTCTCCAAATTACCTGTCTCTAAAGCAGATAATAGGTACCTACCTACCTCTTAGAGTTTCTCAAGTTTTCTGCTTATGAAGTCAACTGCTAGATAGCTATTACAATGCTTTGAAAACTGTAAAATGAAAACTCGCAGAATGTGCTGTAGCGATGCCAGGTGTTTTTAAACAGTGTCTTGAGGAAGCATACAGAGCATCCCAAACCTCTAATTATCCTCCTCTTCGGTGTGCAGTCAGGAAAGCTGTCTAAATGGATGGTGACATGCCTGTCGCTGTTGATGTTTTTCTGTAGCAGATGACTGACTTGACTTAGCATTTCTGAATGCTGTAGACCGTAATGTTAAAAGAAAACTGTCATTCTTCAGAGTTTTCTAGCAGTTGCAACCAGGAACCTTTTCTGGGTTGGGTTTCTGGTTTGACCACTGGGCCCTGGGGATTTTAGTTGTGGTTCCCCATGTCTAGAATTTACTTCCTCTCTGTGGTTTGTGCAAACCCATCTCACCTTCGAGCCTATGGTATTATTTCCTCATTTTATGGAAGTTTTTCCTCCATTAGCTTGTAGAGTTTTTGAAGCACAATGCATTGGACTGATAAAACAAACAAACAAAACAAACAAACAAACAAAAAGGTAAAATAGTTTTTGAAAGTGGTAATTTAAAAATTCTGCTTGAGGCTACCTAGTAAATTTCTCAAGCAGTCATTTGAAGAGTCCTTTTAATGGGTCTCTTAGGCATTGAGGTTGAGTAGCGGTCTGCACTGAGAAAATCAAAGGAGGGGAGAGCAGAAGCGCACTGCAGCCTTACTAAGCGGTAGAAAAATAGAAAGGTAGGGCAGAATGTGGCTTAACTCCTTGCTTCTGACATGGGTGTGACTTATCGTGCCTCCTGCATGACTCAACTGAAGACCACTTTATGAATCAGATAATTGGGCTGGCCTTGGGGCAGCCCTGCTCCAGTTTTACAATAAACTATAGTGTGTGAAGATAAAACAAAAACAAAAATGGTAGGTGAAGAGAGGAAAAAGTAGTTTACTATCAGTTTTGTGGAGTTTAGAGGAGGACCCCAGAAGTATGAACTGCCTCCGCTAGAGAGACTTGGGTGCAAAGTACACCAGACTGTTTTTAAGTGTTAAAAGTTAACCATGTGGAGGCAGAACTACGTGTCTAGGAAGGGTAGGGACTTGTCCTCAATACCTGCCCTCAGGGTCTGGCTCCAGCACCTCTCTCATTCCTTAGGCTAGGGCATATCAGTCTCCTCATCTGTGACATGGTACTGGTCCAGTTACTTTAGAGGAGTTGTTATGATGGAATGAAATACTACTGTATTTTATCAAATCTCAGATGCAATCGATTATAAGTTACATGCTTCGTTTTGTACCGTTACAAAGAAGAAATACTGCCAGTTAAACCAACTTGGTTTCAAGCATGATTTAATTTTAATTCAGGGACATTAAGATGCAGTAGACAAACAGCATTTTAAAAATCAATAAAATACAGCGTACTGGGTGAGAAAGCGCTTTGCTATATAATCCTCAGGAGTCATATTTAATCTTTATAATAATGTGAGTCAGGGGAGTGAAGCAGAGTTATTAAGAATAAATACCAGTGGGGAAGCATTGGCTAAACTGGGGAAGAGAATAGCTAGCTGCAAGGAGGTAAAGAAGAAAGAACTCCCTTGGTCTTCATTCATGGAAGGCTGGCTCCCAGTGGTTCAGGTGCCTCATGTCATTCCCAAGGGTGTCTGGTTAAGAGACTCTTATTCTCAGTGACCCTTGATTTTCCTGCAGATTAGTTTTAAGAGAAGCCTTCAGGTTTCCTCCTCTCTTGTGGACTTTGTTGATTTAGTACTTGTGGGTTCTCAACAGTCCTGGGTGGACTGTATTAGTCCTAAGCACAGACTTCAGCAAGACCTTACCAGCATCTGAGCTTCCTGGTAACCATGGATTTCAGCATTGCTGTTACAAGTAGACCTTTGGATATTGAAAAAGAACATAGTCCTGTTTGCAGTTCATTTTAGACTTCTTGAGTAGTCATGAAAGGTATTTGATACTTAAGAATGTGTTTACTCACATAGGAATTTGTGTTCATTTCCATAGCTTCACTTAAAAAAATAAATAAATAAATGCCTCTCTGCCTTCCCTTCAGTACAGGAGAACACTTAGCCATAGATGAGGATTTCAAGGAAAAGTTTATTTCTTAGTAAAACACCAGCAGCTGAGACCTAACAGTTTGTGCTAACAAAGGTTCAAAATTATCCTAGTTGAATGATTTCCAGAGAACTGAATCCTTGCTAAAAATATGATGTAAAAATCTTTATGCTCTAAATAGGAATAGGCTAGATAGTAAAATATTTTAGGTGTTGTGGCTCAATATCTGTTGCATATTCTCTTTGTTTTTATTTTCTCTTTTAAAAGCAGCCCTTAGAGATGTAAAAATCTTTCTTAGCTATAGGGCCCACCACACAGCAGGAGGCCACAGACTATAGTTTACAGAATCCACTCTGTTAGATGCCTCTTATCATGGCCAGGGCTCCTTGGAGAAATGGCTGATTCTGTAGCCAGAGTAGGAACCATGAGAGGAGCCCAGAGCATCCTATAGTGCCAGAAAGTGAGGACATATTAGAGAAGAAAGAAAAAGATGGGGCACTGCAAAAGGAGCCAGCAGTCAACTTGAAGGATCCCCCAACAGCCAAAACTGGAGCAGTTTGAGGCACAAAATAAATTATGCATTATCGAATTGTAAACCAAAGAACAAACATTCATGAGTTCATAATTGTATAAGTGAAAGAATAAAATAAATGGAGGAGAAGGTACAAATCTTTCTTATAGAATTCTAGAAAATACCCATTAAAACATCACAATAAGCTGAGTGTGGTGGTTCATACCTGTGATTCCAGTACTTGGGAAGCTGAGACAGGAGGATTGCAGTTTCATGGCCAGCCTCAGCAACTTCGCAAGGCCCTCCACAACTTAGTGAGACTTTCTCTCAAAATAAAAAAATACAATAGGGCTAGGGGTGTAGTTCAGAGGCAGAGTGCCCCTGAGTTCAATCTCCAGTACCACCCCCCTCCCAAAAAAAAAAACCCCACTATCGATTGTTCAAAACTTAAGGAGAAGCAGGGTATTTGCATAGCCTTAAAGTATTTTCCTGCAAGTATATCTCAATTGCTATAATGTTTTTAACATGTCTGAAAACTCTTTAAGTCCTCCCTCCAGGAAGTATAGCTTACTTCCCTTCCCTGTGGATGTGCACCGTACTTTGAGACCTGCTTGAAAGGCACAGTTTTTAAAGACAAAAGTGATAACTTTATGGTGGCAAGACCACTTGGGCCATGTGGTCAAAGTTCGCCCCACCGGGGACAAAGGCAGTTTCTGTGGTATTGTAGATTCTTCCTAATACCAATAATCTCACTATGATCTTGGGAGAACATCAGGCCACCCAAGTTGAGGAACATTCCACAAAATAACTGACTAGTACTCTTCAGAGATGTCAAAGTTAAGCTGGGTGTGGTGGTGCACCCTTATAATCCCAGTACTTGGGAGGCTGAGACAGGAGGATCACAGATTCACGGCCAGCCTCAGCTATTTAGTTAGGCCCTCCACAACTTAGACCCCATTTCAAAATAAAGAATAAAATAGGGCTGGGAGTGTAGTTCAGAGGTAGAATGCCCCTGGGTTCCACCCCCAATACCACACACACACACACACACACACACACACACACACACACAAAGTTATGGAACACAAGGAAAGATTGAAAGACTGGAGAAGACTAGAGATAGGAAAGATACCATGGTTAAATGCAGCACTGATAGCCTGGATTGAACCTTGGAAATGGAAAAGAAATTTAGTGAAGAAAGTGGTAAAATTCAAATAAAGTCTGAAGTTCAGTTAATAGTGTTGTATCATTGTTATTGTCTTAGTTTTGATGAATGTACTATGAAAATGTAAGACTTGAACATTAGTGGAAGCTGGGTAAAGGCTGTATATTCCCTCTGTAACTCTTCCCTAAATATGAGATTATTACAAAATAAAAGTTTGTTTATTTTTAATAAAAAACAACAACCAACTTCCTGTCCTGGACTGGCTATCAGTTTTATTGTGAGCAGTCAAATATTTTATTAACCCTTGGTCCCATTTATATCTAGAAGAAAGCATATTGGTTCAGTAATTAAAACTGGTTATGGAATGTGTATGTTTTTAATACTGTTTCTCTCTCTTTTCAGAGGAGGCACCTACTGCAGAAGTTCCCTCATCGTTTATGATCCTGTCTGTGTGCAGTTTAATGATATTGATAGTGTTAATTGCAAACTGTGTTTCCTGCTGTAAGGACCCTGAAATAGACTTTAAGGTGAGCACAGATGGCAGAAACATTTAAAGTCATTTTCTGATACATTTACCAATAGAGTGGCTGTATATCACAGTCTTTAGCAGGGGTTAGCCAAAGTTTTCTGTAAGGACTAGGTAGTAAGTATTTTCTGCCCTAGTGAACAGTAAATTTGTATACAGCCAAATTTACTGTATAGTCTTCTCTTTAACAGCCTCCCCACCCTCGACCCTGCACCTGAAGCACTACATCAACCATAAACACTGTATAAACAAATGGTCATGGCTTTGTGCAGATAAAATTTAATTTATAAAGATAGGTGGTTTGAAGCCGGGCGTGGTGGCGCACGCTTGTAATCCCAGCATTCGGGAGGCTGAGACCGGAGGATCCGGGTTCGTAGCCAGCCTCAGCTACCTAGTGAGGCACTCTGCAACTTAATGAGACTCGGTTTCAAAATAAAGAATAAAAAATAGGGCTGGGGGTGTAGCTCGGAGGTAGAATGCCCCTGAGTTCAATCCCCAGTACCGCAAAAAAAAAAAAAAAATAAAGATAGGTGGTTTGGATTTGGCCCACTGGCTAGTTTGCCAGTCCTGCTTTAGAGCATCTTTGACAGTAAGCACTCTCCTGTGGTGAGTTTAAGTGTTTGCTAGGTGAGGAATGAAGCATGGTGACTGAATTTACTTGACAGAAGGCCTATACTGAAGAGCAGGATGGTTTTTGGCATTTTCAAACTTTTGTGGTCAGTAGATCACAAAGGTGAAGGAATTCCTCAGAGTGTACATGAGGGAGAGTATTGAAACCTTAAGTTTACCTTGAAACCTTGAGTTCCCCAAAGGAAAGAGAATGATGCTGACTGTAAAATGCTGGCTCCAAGAGGGATAACAGAGGGGCTGCTATGTAGAGCAGATGGGCAGGCTCTACCAGTAAACAAGCTGGGAACTCCTGCCCTAGAACTTGCTACATGCCCACTGGCATGTATTAGGTTTCCATAAATACTTGTTAAAAAAGAGTACATACGGGAAAACAGAAGACATGCATACAGAGAAAATTGCCCTCTGCTGGTTGTACCAGGACTAGCCCAGGAGTCCTGAGGATCACTGGTTCAAATTGGAAAACAAAATTCTCTTCTTGCCAAAACCTTCTTTTCTCAGGGCACATGACCTGATTTTTAGAACCTCCTACCTATTTTTATTAGTGTGTTCTCCCTACCTGGAATCTGATGGCAGTTGTGAAGACTTTTGGAGATGTGCAGTCCTCTGGACTCAACAGTGCTTATGCACAGGAGGCTGAGAACAGGGGAAGCCTGCAGGAAAGACTCACCACACAGGACGCAGTCTGCAGAAGTGTTGGCCTGCTGCACACCTGTGGGACTTTATTCACAGCACCAGCCCCTGTGCTGTCACATCACTGTAGCTGCCTCTGTGGTAACTTAATGCTACCCTGCTGGGGGCACAATTGTAGTAGAGAATCAGTGTCCCTCGATGGTCAGTCTTGCTAAGGGACTTTGCATAGAAACCTGGCTGTTTCGGAACAAAGATAAAGTCTGATCAGTGTTGCTGATAGTGAAGTCGGGTCTTTGGTCTCGTCTCACATTTCATGATACCTCTTTCTTGTCTTAGATTGTCCCATCTGTTTTGAATGTCAGTATTGAATGAAGGTGTTTATTGTGATGTCCCTTCAAGGCTGGGAATCAAGTGATTCTGGGAATCGGGTGATTCTGATGCAGGGGCCACATAGCTTTAGGGTCTCTGTGACCAAAGAAGAGTATTTATTGCCATCTTCAACTCACTGGTTTCTTTTGGCTTTAGAGCTCTACCGTTTTAGAGCTGAGTGGTCCCAGGGAAGAGACAGACCAAGAAGCTATAGTTTAGTACAGTGACTTGCCCAAGTCCATCCAGATAGTCACTGGCATAACTGTAAGAATAACCTAGCCGTATCTCATTTTTAAATTATTATTACACTGTTACCTCTCTGAACCTTTAGAATCATTTGCTGGCATATCTACTATGGTATGTCATGCTGCTGCCAATTTTTGATTGCATTATTTTTAAAGTAGGCATGATGAACAAAGCACTTTAATGAAAGAATTTCAGTAATGTCCAAAAGGAAAACTGAATGGTCTTTTCAATTCACCTTCTATTCAAAGATGTCCTCATAGATTGAAGTTAGAGTACCACATTTCTTCTGCTCTGTCCCTCATACATACAGCACTAATGTCCTTTAATGCATTTAAGAACATATATGACACATGAGACTAAGTTTTTCACCTGTGAAAACAAATGTCAGAAATGTCTATCATTATAACTTTAAATTTCTTCCTTGAGTTGGGTGGGGCTAAGAGAATGTGGTAGAGGAAGATCAAAAGAAGGATGCTGGCAGAGAAATGGAAGAGACTTGTCCCCTGATCTGTTCTCAGCCTCTGCATGGCGCCCAGAGGGTGGTACTTGATAATTATCCAAACAAACGAGCAACATGGTGATTTTCTTTACCTGTGTAGGTTAAACTGGACTCCAGGCTATACCCAGCTCATGGGAATGAGGCCAGGAAGAGTCAGGAGAGCTTTCTGTCTTGGAGTTACTTAAAAGTTCTCACAACCTAGTTGGTGCATCCTTGATTTTAATGTTACCATCTTTGGAAAACTAGATGCTCTTGTATGTTAATTACACTTTGATGCCACACCGATACACACTGACTTTTGTGGTTCAGATCCTAATGATTTTCTTACCCAATGTAATAGTTTTTCCACTGTTACTTTTTCCAATGAAAAAGGACTTGCTTAAAAATATCTTTTTTGACAGACTTGGTGGTGCACACCTGTAATCCCAGTACTTGGGAAGCTGAGACAGAAGGTCTCACAGGTTCAAGGATAGCCTCAGAAAGTAATGAGACTCTCATCAATCCAGCAAGACCCTGTTTCAGAAATAAAAATAAAATAGGGCTGGAGGTGTAGCTCAGAAGTAGAATGCCCCTGTGTTCAATCCTCAGTACTACACACAAAACAAAACAAACTTTTCTGAGCCAGACATGATGGAACACACTTCTAATCCCAGAACTGGAAGGTGGAGACAAGAGGATCAAAAATTTGAGGCCAAAGCCGGGCGTGGTGGCGCACGCTTGTAATCCCAGCATTTGGGAGGCTGAGACTGGAGGATCCGGGTTCGTGGCCAGCCTCAGCTACCTAGTGAGGCACTCCGCAACTTAGTGAGACTCGTTTTCAAAGTAAAGAATAAAAAATAGGACTGGGGCTAGCTCGGAGGTAGAATGCCCCTGAGTTCAATACCCAGTACCACAAAAAAAAAAAAAAAAAAAAAAAAAAAAAAAAAAAAATTGAGGCCAGCCCCGGCAACTTAGCAAAACCCTGATTTCAAATAAAATCTAAAAAGAGCTGAGGGTATAGCTCAGAAGTAGAATGTCCCTGAGTTCAGTCCTCGGTACCACAAAAATAAATAAATAAATTAATTAATTAATAAAAATAAAATTCTGAGCCTATTGTCTTGATTTTGATGGAAATTACATTGCACTTACAAATTAATATATAATTAAAAATAAATTTATTTTGATTCAGTATGAAAATATTTGAAACTAAATAACAGTTTTTAAAGGATTGTTTAATAATTTAAAAGTAAGCTTTTGCTCCTAGAAGAGGATTTCCATGTTAAGTTCCATTTTAATTTTAGAAAATTTTGCATTTAGCCGGGCGTGGTGGTGCATGCTTGTAATCCCAGCATTTGGGAGGCTGAGACTGGAGGATCCAGGTTCGCGGCCAGCCTCAGCTACCTAGTGAGACACTCCGCAACTTAGGGAGACCCTGTTTCAAAATAAAGAATAAAAAATAGGGCTGGGGGTATAGCTCGGAGGTAAGAATGCCCCTGAGTTAAATCCCCAGTACCGCAAAAAAAAAAAGAAAAGAAAATTTTGCATTTAACTTCAAGCTATCAATCAGTTTTAAAAGTTACATCATTTATTTTCAGATGTTTTGTTTATTTTCAGAACTTACTTATTTTGCTACTTGGAGTTGGAGAGCAGAATTATGTATGCTTTTTTACTTGAAGTAAATAGGAATTAAGGGAAAAATTATGGCAGTATGTTGCAAATGAGTGAACAAATATTTCTATCTTAAATGTTAGCCAGTGGTTTTTTAATATTTTTCCCCTTTGGTTTTAGGAATTTGAAGATAATTTTGATGATGAGATAGATTTTACACCACCAGCAGAAGACACCCCCTCTGTCCAGTCCCCAGCAGAAGTCTTCACGCTTTCAGTACCAAATATTTCACTCCCAGCTCCATCACAGTTCCAGCCTTCTGTGGGTAAGACCTTACCTAATGTCAAGATTTTTATGCAGTATTTCTGAGCAATGAGAGCCTTGTTGGTTTAATGGGGCTGCCTACCTTCTTCTCTGCTTGTCTGTTTCTCTTCCTTCTGTTCCTCATAAAGCTACATTTTAGTGGTCAGACCTATTGCTATCCTGAAAAAGCTGTCTTTTCCTTTGTGGCCCTGGATCTGGTATAAGAATAAAACTGGTCTTCCTGATGTACTGAAATTGAATGGTTGGACCAAACTCCTGGTCTGTCCTTTGGTACACTGGTTTCTCTACTAGCTTTGGACATTGCTATCTTCTACTGGGATGTCGTGCACATGGAGAGAAGGGCATATTTGGATATATTAATCAGATTTGCTTTTCATGTGCTTCTTAGAATTTGATTAGATATTAGTTGATTTCTTGTTGTAAAATAGAACATGACTGCTAGTGGTTTAAAAAATAAGCTCTTTCAAGACTGCTAAAAGAAGGCTATGTAAGTGTTTGTGGGTGCCAAGGCTGGCTTTTGTGGTACCACACACATCATGGGGTGTTTAGGGTGGTATAAACCCAAGTTGATTATACTCCTGTCAGCAGCATGTATGACCAAAAGAAGAAGTAAGGTAAAACACGAGCCTGCTAGTATAGTTCCTATAAAATACTTATAAAGTAAGGAATATTTAATATTTGTAGGTTTTACAATGTAAAAAAATGACATGTAGTATTTAGCTATAATTTCTTTAAATAATACCCTTACTTCAACAAAAACAGTTTAGTTTGAAAGGAATCCAACATATTTTGGGGATAATGTAAGTATATTTATCTCTAAATTGAAATGCCTTATCGTTACTTATTTGATAATTTGCTTTTCTTTGTACTTAAGGAAAGCTCTGAGAGACTGTACGAGGCTTTTATAGGCCTGTAGTTTAAATCCGAATGAATTTCCAGTAGTGGAATCCTAACTAGATCAGCATCAGCAGAAGAGAGACCTAGATCATGGGAAGGGTAGGGGTGCAGCTGACCTTGGAGACAGTAAGAGCCAGGACCTTGAACTTCATCAGCATTTTACATTCACTGCTCATTTTCTCTTCCTTTGAGTGTCAGCTTAGACTCAGATGGCTTCTCTCATCAGTAGGGGAGCATGGCTGTTGATAGTTCCAGGTCCATACATTTGTAGTTTTGCCACCAGGTAAGAAAGAAGTTTCTCTTTCCTTGGACCAGAAAGAAAAACTTCAGAGAGGCTTTCTGATTGCCTTCACCTGAGCCACCTGCACAGACTGACACAGCCCTATGAGAAATTATAGTGAGCTGGGCATTCATGCTGATTTTGTGTATTTATGCCCCTCTTTCTGTTTTATTGAATCCCTCTATTCTAAAATCTCCCTTAATAAAAAAAAAAAATCATTTTTAAGTTTCTCTATTTAGAATACTATTTAGTATTTTTATCATCTTGGGATATAAGAGGACTTTCCAAACATGGCACTAAATCTAGAAGCCATAAAAGAAAATATTGCCAAGTCTGATTCACAGAATAAAATATTCTGCATGGTAAAAGTACCATAAGCCAACTTGACTTAATAGCAAAAATATTTGTAAACTACAAAGAGATTAAAAAACTGTTACATATCAAGAGTTCACCAGCCAGGGCTCATTGGCACATGCCTGTAATCCCAACGACTCTGCTTGGAAAGCTGACTGAGATGGGGGTGTTCACAAGTTTGAAGCCAGTCTCAGCAACATAGTGAGACCCTGTCTCAAAATAAAAAAAGGGCTGGAAATGTAGCTCAGTGGTAGAGCACCCATGGGTTCATTCCCTAATATCACATATACAACACACACTCAAGTAGAATTCTCACAAATGTGTAAGAAAAAAAATAACACGCTACTAGAAAAAATAAGCTGAGGACATGAAAGAAGAAATTCAAATGGCCAGTACACAGAAGAACTTCATTATTAAAGAAATGCAAACATCAAGTAAGATGATAACAAATAAGAAAAGAAGAAAGGAAATGACACTAAGTAGTGATCTAGTGATCGGAGGGATGTGCCTGTGCACATGCACATGTAGGAAATGGGCAGTCTCATCCATTCACTGTTAGTGCAGTGGTAATGTGGTGAAGAAATTCCTCCTAAACAGGCATTCTGACAGCATGCATCAAAATGTAAAATGTGTTTGCTCTTGATCCAGCAGCTCTACTTCTGATGATTTATCTTTAGAAATTAATCGTGAGCCGGGCGTGGTGGCGCACGCTTGTAATCCCAGAATTTGGGAGGCTGAGACCGGAGGATCCGGGTTCGCGGCCAGCCTCAGCTACCTAGTGAGGCACTCTGCAACTTAGTGAGACTCGGTTTCAAAATAAAGAATAAAAAATAGGGCTGGGGGTATAGCTCGGAGGTAGAATGCCCCTGAGTTCAATCCCCAGTACCGCAAAAAAGAAAAGA
>PVLC010010300.1:0-11663 GCA_004027655.1 Graphiurus murinus | reverse complement strand
GTATTGGACTATGAGATATTTGTGACATGTTACATGAAAAAGGTATGCTACATATTAACAAACAAGTCTAGAAGACAGTCAACTGGTCTTTCTTCTCTTTTTAAAATGAATTTTTTAATAGACAATGTATTCAGAAATCAAAGCATAGAAAGGTACATGTAATGAAAAGTCTCCCTCTAATATTCTAGTCTGGCCTCATTTTCCATTCCTGCCTTTCCTAGGTGACAGCTTTTTTTCTTGGTTTCTTATATATCTTTCTAGATATTGATGCAAATCTCTCCTACCCCTGATTTAAGATTTATTTGAATTTTTTATTTTTAAAAATATATTTTTTTTGGTAGAGCAGTTTTAGACTTACAGCAAAATTGAGAGGAAGGCACAGAGGAAGTTTCCTCTATACTCTCCAGCCCCTCACATACGTAGTTCCCACTTCTTTTTTTCAAAGGTGTCCTGGTAGCTAGGCGTGGTGGTGTACACTTGTAATCCTAATACTTGGGAGGCTGAGACAGGAGGATTGCAGATCAAGGCCCACCTCAACAACTTAGCAAGGCCCTCAGCAATTTAGTGAGACCGTGTTTCAAGATAAAAAAAAAAAAAAAGTAGGGCTGGGGGTGTAGCTCAGAGGTAGAATGCCCCTATATTCAATTCCCAGTACCCCCCCCCAAAAGGAGTCATGTGATATACAATGTTTGTCATTGTGCTTTTTTCACTACTAATATACTTTAAAGATATTTTCCATATCAATAAAGAGAGCTTATCTGTTCTTGCTTATAAGTTCATAATACTTGAATTATATAATCAACATAGTTTACCTAACTAGTCTCCTGTTGATAAATATTTGGGTTTCTAATCTTTTGCTGTTAAAAATAAAGCTTGTGCCTAGGTTCTTTTGCACTTTATTGTGCTGGTATATTTATAGAATACATTTTTAGTAGTGAGTCAAATAGTGTATGTTTTTTAACAATTTTGATAGATATTGCCAACCCACCCTTCACAAGAGTTGTACCAGTTTATAGTCCTGCCAGTTGGGTGTCAGTAGTTTGTGCTATTGCTTATGAAGCTAAGTTAGTATCAATTCAAACTATATTGTTTTAAATTTAGGATATTAACTGTACTCCCCATGGTAACCACTAAAAAAATTTCACAGAAAAGGAAATCAAAATGGTACACTAAAAAAAGTCACATACACACACACACAAAAAGATTTATTGATGAATAGTGTTTCTAGATAGCTATATTTTAATATAGCTACTAAGAATCTTTTTATAAAAATGAAAATGTAGACTGGGTATAGTGGCCACACACCTGTAATGCCAGTGACTTGGGAGGCAGGATGGTGAGTTCAAGGTTAGCCTTGGCAACTTAGCAAGACCCTGTTTCAAACTAAAAAATAAAAGATCTGGGGATGTAGCTCAGTGGTAAAGCATCCCAGGTTCAAATCTCAGTTTAAAAAAAAAAGGGTGGGGTGGGGAGGTGTCATGCATGCCAGTAATCCCAATACTTGGGAGGCTAAGACAGGAGAATCACAGGTTCGAGGCCAGCCTCAGCAATTTAGTGAGGCCCTCAGCAACTTAATGAGACCCTGTTTCAAAATAAAAACTAAAAATAGGGCTGAGTTTGTAGCTTAGAGGCAGAACTCTGCCTCTGAGTTCAATCCCCAGTACCACATACATACACACAAAAAAGTAAAAATATAATAGTCTTTTTTAGTGTTAGAGCTTTTTATGTCTTAAAAATCCTTCCCTATTCTGTCATGAAAACAATCCCCAACCCCCTTTTTTGTGTGGTTCTGGGGGATTGAACCCAGTCCTTATCTGTGCTAGGCAAGCACTGAGCTACATACCCAGCCCTTCTGGGTTTTGGGTTTTTTTTTTTTTTTTTTTAATGTTTTGCTTTGACATTAAGTCTATAATTCATCTTAAATTCATTTTTGTGTATGGGAGTCCAAGTTCAGTTCTCCTTGTATATTCCTGTTTATTTTTCCCCCAGCTCCATTATCTGTTGATCGTTTTTTAACTCTGTTTCCGTGTATGTGGCTCTGTTTTAAGTTTTTTGTTCTTTTTTTTTAATCTGTTTGTACCTTGTCCCAGTAACAATTAATTATAATAGCTTCATTACAACATAATAATTTGCACATATTTTTCACCTTCTATAGGTTCTCTCTCTCTCTTTTTTTCTTTTTTTTTTTTTTTTGCGGTACTGAGGATTGAACTCAGGGGCATTCTACCTCCGAGCTATACCCCCAGCCCTATTTTGTATTCTTTATTTTGAAACCGGGTCTCACTAAGTTGTGGAGTGCCTCACTAGATAGCTGAGGCTGGCCGCAAACCCGGATCCTCCGGTCTCAGCCTCCCAAATGCTGGGATTACAAGCGTGCGCCACCATGCCCCGCTTCTATAGGTTTTCTTTTTACTCTCTTGATAGTCCTTTGATGCATCAATGTTTTTAATTTTGAAGTCCAACTTAACTACTTTCTTTTATGCTTATTCTTTTGGTGTCCTATTTTATCTTCTATGAGTTTTATAGTTTTAGCTCCTTAATTTCATTCTTGTGTCCATTTTGAGGTAATATTTGTATATTGTGAATGGTAAGGGTCTAGCTTAATTCTTTTACATGAGGATAGCCAGTTGTCCTACTAACAACAATTGAAGCACTGTTCTTTCTCCATTGAATGTTTTTAGCATCCGTTTTGAAAATCACTTCTCTCCTGCTGTTCAACATCATGAGCAATCAGGGAAATGCAAGTCAAAACTATACTGAGATTCTGCCTAACTCCAGTTAGAATGGCAATCATTAAGAATCCAAACAATAATTAATAAATGCTGGCGAGGGTGTGGGAAAATGGGAATACTTATGTGGGATTGTAATTAGTACAACCATTATGGAGATCAGTATGGAGGTTCTTCAAAAGAGCAGGAATGGAACCACTATGACCCAACTATACCATTCCTTGGTATCTTTCTTAAAGAATTAAAGTCAGAATATGTTGATACATGCATACTCATGTTTATAGCATCACAGTTCACAATAGGCAAATTATGGGACCAACCAAGATATCTATTAACAGACATCTGGATAAAGAAAATGTGGTAGACACACACAATGGAATTTTACTCAGCCATAAAGAAGACAAAATTAGGTCATTTGTAGGAAAATGGGTGGAACTGGAGAATATCGTGCTAAGTGAGATCAGCCAGGCTCAGAAAGTCAAGGGTCATATGTTTTCTCTCATATGTGGAAGCTAGAGAGAAAATAGGAAGCAAAAAGGACTTTAAGCAGAGTGTAGTGGTGCACGCCTATAATCCCAGTACTTGGGAGGCTGAGACAGGAGGATTGCAGATTCAAGACCAACCTTGAAGGCCAGCAGCTTAGTGAGACCCTATTTCAAAATACAAAAATGGGCTGGGGGTATAGAACACCTCTGGATTCAATCCCCAGTAACACACACACACACACACACACACACACTTGAGATAAATGAGGGAGGGAAAGAAGGAAGACTGAGGAGAGGAAGGAAACAGTTCAAATAATGTTATGTCCATATATGAAGGTATCACTAATAGTCAGTAACGTGTACTGGGAGGCAGAGCGGGGAGTGGGATTGGATGTGGAAGGAAATACACCAAACACTGTGCTTATATGTTTGTATCACTTTGAACCTCACTATGATGTATAATTACAATGTACCAATAAAAGTGTACACACATAAATATCATTTGTATAAGTAAACAAAAATAAAATAGGCTATGAGGAAGAAAAAATGGATTGTGCATATTTTGGATTTATTTCTGGACTTTCAGTTGTATTTCATTGATTGGTATGTCTGTACATTTTGATTACTGTAGCTTTAGTTTTATAGTGAGCTTTAAAATGGAGAAGTGTGAGTTCTCTAACTTTTTTTTTTTTTTTTTTCAAGATTCTTTTGGTTATGTGGAATCCCTGGCAATTCTGTGTGCATTTTAGAATGAGCTTTTCCATTTCTGCAGAACAGGCTGAGATTTTTATACGAATTATTACTATTATCATTATTTTGGCATACCATTTTGATTCCTTTGGGAAAGGAATATGTGTGTGTGTGTGTGTGTGTTTTTCAGTACTGGGGATTGAACTCGGGGGCATTCTACCTTTGAGCTACACCCCCAGTCCTATTTTTCATTCTTTATTCTGAAACAGGGTCTCACTAAGTTGCCGAGGGCCTCACTAAGTAGCTAAGACTGGCCTCGAACCTGTGATCCTCCGGTGTCAGCTTCCCAAGTACTGGGATTACAAGCATGTAGCACCACATGCTTTTGAGTATATTTTTAAGGTATTTTTTAGTATATTTTTAAGGTATTTTCTCAGTGGTTAAAGATTACAGTTCTCACCCTAATAACAATTGAGCTTAAGTTGATATCAGCTTTGGTGGCATAGAAAAAATTTGTTCCTATAGAGTTTGTTCCCTCCCTTTACTTTGTCACAAATTGTATCTTTATATATTTTGTGCCCATCAACATAGATTTATGATTTTAAAAAGCATTCATATTTTAAATCACATAGGAAATAAAAATAGGAGCTATATACTCATAATGCAATAGCTTTGGCTTAATATTAACTTACTTAGTTACACTTACTGGGGATCTTTGTTTCTTTATTTCTTCATAGTAATTCTGAGTTAATGTTTACTGCCGTTTTTTCATCCTGGAGTGTCCCTTTAACATTTATTGTAGAGCAGGTATAATGGCAGCAAACTCCTACTAAACATCTATTTATCTGAGAATGTCTTAATTTTTCCTTCAGTTTTTGAAAGATAGTTTTGCCAGATATAGGATTCTTGGTTCACAGATCTTTTCTTTTATTGCTTTATCTTGTGAGCCCACTGCCTTCTGGCTTCCACTCTTTCTGATGAATAATTGGCTGTTAATCTTATTAAAGATCTCATGAACATGATGAATGGCTTCTCTCTGTCATTGGTTTTCTTCAGTTTTATTGTAATATATCTTGGTGTGGATCTCTTTGAGTTTAATGATACTTGGGATTTTTTTAGCTTTTTGGAGTGTTGATTCATGTTCTTTAGCATATTTGGGGCATTTTTCTACCATTTGTCTTCAATTTTTTCCCATTTTTCTTCTGGGACTTCTATTATGTCTGTATTATTCCTCTTGATGGTACTGCCACACTAGAGTTATTGGATCAGAAGAAACAGTGCAAGGTATAATTAAAGAAGCAGGTAAAAAATTCATCCAAAAATATTGTTAGCAATAAAACTTAAGACTGAGCCGGGCGTGGTGGCGCACGCTTGTAATCTCAGCATTCGGGAGGCTGAGACCGGAGGATCCGGGTTCGTGGCCAGCCTCAGCTACCTAGTGAGGCACTCCGCAACTTAGTGAGACTCGGTTTCAAAATAAAGAATAAAAAAAAAATAGGGCTGGGGGTATAGCTCAGAGGTAGAATGCCCCTGAGTTCAACCCCCAGTACCGCAAAAAAAAAAAAAAAAAAAAAAACAAACAAACAAACTTAAGACTGGAATTAGTTTGAAAGAAGCATTTTATGTATTTGTTTCTATCTTTATTAGCACAGTTGTTAAATTTATGTTAGTATTTGTACTGTATAGATTATGTGTTTAATACCTATTTTATTTTCATTAGATACTTACATTTTTAACGTTCCTTTTTTTTACAGAAGGTTTGAAGTCTCAAGTTGCCCGCCACAGTCTAAACTATATACAGGAAATTGGAAATGGCTGGTTTGGAAAGGTAAAATGTTCTTCACTTTCATTTTTTTCCTTACTAATTGTACAGTTTAGAACTTAAATCTAATTAAGAATTGTATCACGTGACATTCCACATTCTATATAGACACTGTAGTAGGAATAGTGTTTCTCCAATGCCCCTGTAACTGCGTGGGCATGTGATCTTCAACATTCCTGGGTATGTAACTCTTTCCAGAAGGCTTTCTTAGTCCATTCAGGCTGCTCTAACAAAATAACATAAACTGGATAACATATAAACAACAGACATTTATTTCTCATAGTTTTTGGAGATTGTGAAATCCAAGATCAAGGTACCCACTGATTCGGCACCTGATGAAAAAGGCCTGCTTTTTGGTTCATAGATGGCACCTTCTCAATGTGTCTTTGCATAGTAGACAGGGCAAGGCAGTTCTCTGGAGCCTTTTTGTTTGTTTTGTGGTACTGGAGATTGAATGCAGGGGCATTCTACCTCTGAGCTATACCTTCGGCTCTATTTTATTTCCGATTTTGAAGCAGGTTCTCACTAAGTTGTGGAGGGCCTCACTAAGTTGAGGCTGGCCACGAACCTGTGATCCTCCTGTCTTAGCCTCCCAAATACTGAGATTATAGGTGTGTGCCACCGTGCCTGGATTTTTGTTTGTTTTTAAGAGACAGGTTTCACTATGTTGCCCAGACTGGCCCTGAACTGGGCTCAAGCAATCCTTCTACCTTAGCTTCCTGCATAGCTAGGACTATGGGCATCCACCACTGCACCCAGCTTAGAGCCTCTTTTATAAGGACATTATCCTATTCCCTCCCAAAGTCACCACATCCTAATAGTATCACATTGGTGATTAGGTATTGGCATAGGAATTTTGAGAAAGCATAAACATTTACACCTTTGCAGAAATCTTTAGAAAAAAAATCAAGAGACTTTTCTAATTGTTACCATAAGAATAATAAAAGGAGAGACCTGGAATAATATATATATATATATATATATATATTTTTTTTTTTTTTTTTTTTTTGCAGTACTGGGGATTGAACCCAGGGGCATTCTACCTCTGAGCTACACCCCCAGTCCTATTTTTTATTCTTTATTTTGAAACAGGGTCTCACTAAGTTGCGGAGGGCCTCACTAAGCAGCTGAGGCTAGCTGCGAACCCGGATCCTCTGGTCTCAGCCTCCCAAGTATTGGGATTACAAGCAAGCATGCACCACCACGCCCAGCTTGTAAAATTATATTTCTTCTCACCCATATTTTTCTCCTTTCTTTCTTTCTTCTCTTCCCCTTATAACACTTAAACCATCTTAGAACTGCAGATAGTAATATTGAATTCATCTAGGAACTATGGTTTTAACTTTCAGGGAAGTGGAGAATTGCTCTTGTGTTCAAGAGATGAGTGACAAAATCTTAATGTTTTTAAAATGCCCCATGCTCTGGCAGTTAGGTTGTAGAGAGGGCCAAGGTGAAAGTGGTAAAGTCAGTTAGAAGATTGCTGCAAGCCATCAAAGGAGAAATCCAGGCATATTCGAACCTGGATGATAGTGGTAGCATTGCAGGTGGCAAAAAGTGGAGGGACTTAAGGTAGATATAAAATCTGGAGGAAGAATAATCAGGGCAACTGTTTTGGCCCTGATAACTGGAAGAATGGAGTTGCCATAAACTGAATTTTGAGAAAGATTATAGGAGGAGGGAGTCCAGAGTTCTGTGTTGAATATGTAAGGTGTGAGACAACGGCTAGACATCTAAGTGGTAATATCAAATAGGCAGTTGGAAATGTGGATCCAGAGTTCAAGAAAGGGAGGTTCCAGGCCAGAGATACAAATATAGGAAAACAGTATATACAAGGTATTAGAGGCAGTGAGTCTAGATGAAGTCATTAACAATTTAAAAATGAAGAGGGGCAGGCTTAAGAACTGAGCCCCGAGGCTCAGTCTGGGAACCAGCAAAAAAAAGCTTAGAAGAGTCAGCCAGTGAGTAGGTAGAAATTGAGGAGAGAGGAACATTCTCAAAATGGGATGAGAAAGGGTTCCAAGAGGATCAAGTATAACATATGATGTGTCTTGCAAAGGGAGTAAGATGAAGACTGGGACCATTAGGATTTAGGAACACCAGATCCTTGGTATCTTGAAGAAAAACTATTTACAGGGAATAGTAATGGTGTATCCTTACAATGGTGTTCAAGAGAGGAGGACAAGACAGTGCATTTAGACAACTCTCTTGGGAAGTTTCAGTCTTACAAGGATCAGAAGTTGTTTGGGGACATCCAGAGGGCCAAGGAAAGGTTCTGTGTTTTTTTTTATTTATTTATTTATTTTTTTGCGGTACTGGGGATGGAACTCAGGGGCATCTTACCTCTGAGCTATACCCTCAGCCCTATTTTTTATTCTTTATTTTGAAACTGGGTCTCACTAAGTTGCAGAGTGCCTCACTAAGCAGCTGAGGCTGGCCGCGAACCCGGATCCTCCGGTCTCAGCCTCCCAAATGCTGGGATTACAAGCGTGCGCCACCACGCCCGGCTTTTTTTATTTTTTATTAATTTTTTGGTAGGATGAGATGGGAAGCTATTTCAACATGTTTATGTATAGTATAGAGGCAGGCACTGACAGTGCAGGAGAGAAAGGGGGTAATTGTAGGAGTAAAGTCTTTAATGGGCATAAAGTCAGGGATTGCTAGGATGGTGGGAGGACTTAGTCTTAGGAGCAGAGACAGTGTCCCTCTTGAAATAGGGCAAAAGCAGAGGCTGTGGACATAGGTATGAGTGCATTTGGTGGTGTTAAAGTGAGGAAGCTCATTTCTGATAGTTGTTTCAGTGGGTAGAAAGCTGGCTTCCTTCCTTGAAAGGGAGGAGTGAAAAGATGTATTGGAAATTTGAACAGGAGAAGGAGTGAAAGTCATCTGGGAAAGTAGATCAGCTAGGAAGATGTTGGAGAATGTGGATAGCACCGAGGACCCCACAAGTTTAAAATGGGAGTTATAGGTGGTGTTCCCCCCTATTTGGGGTGCTTTATTGTAGACTGGCAGTTGAATTTAACCAGCACTGGAGTTTGGCTGAGCTAATACTCTTCAGAGAGAGGGTCAGGGGAGTGAGCTATAGTGGGAGAGGTTAGTGAGGGCTTATAGTAGGGAGAGGCTGCTGGGAAAGTGGTGTTGTTCATGATTTGGAGGGCTGGTCAGACACTTGTAGAGTTAGAGTGGTGACGAAAGTGATCTAGAAGTAAAGTGACTGGTATGAGAAAGAGAAATAAAAATTGAGGTTTAGGACATGAGATAATTACTATCTAGGTCTACATTCATGGAATTGGTTGCTGAGATTGTTAAAAAGGTAATTGGAAGTAAAGTAAAGAACTGAGAGGTCAAGATGTCGAATGAATTGTTCCTGCAGATAATGAGCACCAGGAATGCTGGCAGTGGTGGTGGAGAGAGAGGAACTGATTCAGGTTATTGTTGTGACCCACTATTATTCCTCCCCTACCTTTTTTAAAATTCACACCTTATGATGGTTGTGTTTATTATATGTGCACAAGGTGGCTATTTAAAAGAGAATATGATTTAATTATTAGATTTTTCTTTGAACTAATCTTCTTTATAAACATATAAAAACTATCTTAAAAGGAAGTATTTAGTTTTGATCATTCTTTAATAAAAACCTTTACTTTATCATCATTTTAAGATGGTAACATGCTATGTTTTAGAATGCTTTTGCATTGTGCTATATTTAATATTTCCCTTGTAGTTATTATATGAGGTAGCTTATTCTCACTTTCTCTTCTGATTTCAGAGGAATGCTTTTTATGTTTGTTTCGACTGAAGTTTTGGTTTAAGAGAATGTCTTGGTATCATTGGAATACCATGCATTTTTTAAGTTTCCACGCAATGATTGTTTATACATTGGCTCTTTGTCAGCTTATTTCCTCACGTGTGTGCAGCAGACTAAGTAACAGCCTTCTTCAAGTGTTTTTGAGAAACATTTGAATTGTGTTTGAATTGAACTTAAAAATTGCTCTTCTGCAATGTCATGATTTATTTCCATGAAAATACACAGAAAAGAGGTGTGTTTAAAATATATAAATGTGAGCCAGGTGTGGTGGCACACGTTTGTAATCCCAACATTTGGGAGGCTGAGACCGGAGGATCTGGGTTTGCGGCCAGCCTCAGCTACCTAGTGAGGCACTCCGCAACTTAGTGAGACCCTGTTTCAAAATAAAGAATAAAAAATAGGGCTGGGGGTATAGCTCGGAGGTAGAATGCCCTTGGGTTCAATTCCCTGTACCACAAAAAAAAAAAAAAAAAAAAAAAAAATATATATATATATATATATATATAAATGTAAATATCTGATGCATAGTTTAAAATTGCCCTTTTGCTGAAGAAAAATACTTGAGTTTTCTAAGGTTTTGGTGAGTTAGTACATAAAGTAATAGAAGGCCATCTAGTCATTGCTTAATTTCTTGCTAAATGAAACATACTTCTTTACCATTTTGATGAAAGTAACACAAAATTTTTTCTTTGGTTTTAGGTCCTCCTTGGAGAGATTTACACAGGCACTAGCGTTGCAAGAGTAATAGTGAAGGAGTTAAAAGCAAGCGCAAGCCCAAAGGAGCAAGATACTTTTTTGAAAAATGGAGAACCATACTAGTAAGTAAGCCTTAACATGTATAAACATAATGGTCTTTTTTTTTTTTTTTTTTTTTTTTCGGTACTGGGGGTTGAACTCAGGGGCATTCTATCTCCGAGCTATACCCCCAGCCCTATTTTTTATTCTTTATTTTGAAACAGGGTCTCACTAAGTTTCGGAGTGCCTCACTAGGCCTGCCCACGAACCTAGATCCTCTGGTCTCAGCCTCCCAAATGCTGGGATCACAAGTGTGCGCCACCATGCCCGGCTCCTATTTTATTTTTTATTTTGAAATATTCTCACTAAGCTGCTGAGGCTGACTGCAAACCTGCGATCCTCCTGTCTCAGCCAATATGACTTTTAAGCTTATAGATGTAAGATTAATGCTCACTTCAGTGACACATATACTAAAAATTGTAAATACGTGGAGAAAATTAGGATGGCCCCCATGCACAAGAATATTTGTTTTTTTGAAACAAGAAAAAAAACATCATAAAGTTATATGGAAAAACTAAGGAACTAGAATAGCCAAAACAAGAATGAGAGATAATAAAGTTGGAAGACTCATTCTACTCAGTTTCGAGATCTCTCATATAACAAAGATTATGTTATTGGTAGAGGGATAGACCTATAAACAAATAGAACAGAATAGCCCCATTATTTCCAGGTTCAAGTGTGGCCACCTGATTTTTTTAAAAAGTACAAAAATAGCTGAGTAGAAGAAGGATGGCCCTTGCAATAAGTGGTTCTAGCGATTGGGTATTTTTAGAGGAAAAAAAATTCTCATAAATCATATCTCACACACATATTAATTCAATGTGGACCATAGTTACAATGTAAAATAGTGAAACTTTATAACATAAGAGGAAATCTTTGCGGTTTGGGGCTTGATGAAGAGTTTTAAACTTGATACCAGAAACCTGACCCTTAAAAAGTTTGATAAATTGTATTATCAAAATTAATCAGCTTTTGTTCTCTTAAGGACTCTGGTGAGAGGATTAAAAGACCAGCTCAAGATTACTTACAGTATCCAGTATGATATAATTGCTATGTAAATAGTTGTTATACTGTATTGTTCAGAGAATAATGATGAGGAAAAAAAGTCTGTACATATTCAGTACAGATGTTGGTTTTTACCCCCAAACATTTTCAGTCATCGGTTGTTGAGTACACAAATATGGAATCTACAGACAGGGAAAGCCAATATATATATCAAGAGAGATTTATCAGCCAAGTGTGGTGGTCCAAACCTGTAGTCCCAGTACTTAGGAGGCTGAGGCAGGAGGATTGCAGGTTGGAGAAGAATTCTTTTTTTTTTTTTTTTTTTTTTTTTT
>PVLC010010299.1:8348-51064 GCA_004027655.1 Graphiurus murinus | reverse complement strand
TTTTTGGAAGATGAAAAAGTATACTTGAATTGAAATTAAGAATAAAACTTTTGTCTAAAATTTCTTTTAACCTAATTTAGAAAATCCCACTTAACTATGTAATGCATTCTATTAATACAATAGAAACAAGATTTATTTGTGATTCAAGGTTTATTCTCAGGCAATTAAGGGAAAGAATTTTCTTTAAAAAAGGGAAAATGTTTCTTTTTTTACAGTAAATTGACTCATTGCATTAGTCATCTGCAGTGTTAAGAAACTAATAATTGTTTTTTATGCTTTTCAAGCCTCTTAATTCAGTAAACCTATAATTGAAAAGTGAAATTTCGCAATAAAATAATATAACCCAGGCTACGTTGCTATGGGAAAGTAAAGGGTTTCCTCCTACTTTAGTTTATTAATTTTCAAATAATGCTTAAGGGCTTGTTATGATAGTTCTTTACAAGGTAGTAAATATATAGTTATCCAGACTGTCTGGGTTGGAAACTAATTACCATCAGAAACTCAAGCATTTAGGCTTGTTATTTCTGCAAATCAAACAACTCCAAATACAATTTTCATATTAAATCCGATGTGCAATGATGCAGGGATAGCTACACAATGAAAACTATAATCTAAAATATCTATCATCTTTATTCTTGATTATAAACAAGGCAAACAGAACTTTAAAATGTGACATTGAAAAGGGAAGTTTAGGAGATAAAGAGTAAAAGGATCAATCTGAAAGAACAAAAGAAATTTAAAAATGAAGCTGTTCAAATAATTAAAAGTTTTTTAAGTGCAAAATTGTATAAGAAGAAAACACATAATATGAAGGAAAATGTCCAGTTGTATATACACTTAGAAATCACATCAGACTCAGTGAATAGGGTTTTCTATAATTTCCATTTTTTACTATGCTTTAAATCCTTTTGCAGTGATATATTTAAGGGAGTCACAATTTTTAATTAGTGTTAACATAAATAGAATAGGAAAGGGAAATTTTACTATTCAAAAGGAAAATAGAGATGTAAGAATATAAGTAATCTCATGCTATTTTTTTTTTTTTTTTTTTTTTTTTTGGTACTGAGGATTGAGCCCAATGAATGGTCTTCTACCTCCGAGTTACACCCCCAGTCCTATTTTTTATTATTTATTTTGAAACAAGGTCTCTCGAAGTTGCAGAGTTGTGGAGGGCCTCACTTAGTAGCTGAGGCTGGATCCTTCTGTCTCAGCCTCACAAGTACTGGGATTACAAGCTTGTACCACCACGCCCCACTCTCATGCTACGATTTTTAAATGGTCAAATCATATTCTTTTTAAAATTATTTTTAGACAGGATCTTTATAAAAACAGAGTTTTACTGCTAGAAAATAATTCCAAAGCTTAGAAATAAAAATACTTTAAAAGTATGGCACATACAGAAACCCTGCAAATGCACAGTAAAATTGTATTGATGTTTCTCTGTGTCTATTGAACCAATGAGGTGACCATCAGGACATATCATGTGCATCAAGTGGACATGAGGAAATTTTTGGAAATGTTTGCCTTTGTGGGTGTGAGTAAAGATGTGGGGAGGTTACTTTACTAACTTATTGCCCTTGTTTTCTTTCCCTAATAGAATGTAAATTGCAAGAGTTCTTCAGGAGACACTGAAGAAAACAGCCCAGAAACTATCACTTCTATTTATTTATTTTATGTGCAATAAGTTCTTACTGCAACATTTTAGTAGGAATATTTTGTTTCCTACAGACCCAAGAATATGGAGGAGAAGACTTAATGCAAAGACCCCAAAATAGGTATGAGTGTGCACTGTGTGAATAATAGAAAGGCAGTCAACATGATTAAATAGTAGAGAAAGTGAGATGCTCTAAGATGTAAGAAGGGGCTGGGACCCACTGACTTTGATGAAGCAACACAATGGTAAAGCTACAAAAAATGAGAACCCATCATGGTTTTAAGCAGATCTCCCTGGCCACTTTGAGAATAATAGACTTAAGCCAAAGTGAAGGGGCAAAATAGAATCCTGACGACAAGTTGAGAGAACTTTGCAGTAGACCAGACAAGAGAAGATGATAATTGCAACAGAAATGGAGACGTAGACATATTAGAAATACAAATCATGGTGGTAAAACCAGTGTGATTATCTGACATCCCACTGAAAGTAAGCTCCGTGAAGGCAAGGATGTCATCTCTCTTGTCTTTTGTGGATCCTTGGTACCTACAAAAGGTCCTGGAACATAATAAGTACTCAGTAACTATTTGTAAATAGAATGAATGAACAAGAGAACAAGGGAGAAAGATCAAGAATTAGAGGGAGAACAGAATAAAGGTATTTTTACTTTAGGAGAGAAAATGAAATACTATTTTCTAAGTCATGGAACCAGAGAAGGTTACAAAGAAGATTTTTGTCCATTTTAGTAGAAAATGGTGTAAAGTTGTCAGCTCTTTTGGCAAGAGCTATCTGATATTGTTAAATTATGTCCTTCTTATTGGTGTTTAATGTCATTTGACCAACAATGAAATGATAATGATAATGTAATAGAATATTTCATCTTTGTCTTTTGTTTTCCATGGCTTTAGTTAGCAAAATTTAAGGATGGCAATCCACTGTTAACGCACATGCACACACACATATGTATGTATGTATGTATGTATAACGTATATGTGTGGGGGATGTATTACTATACTGAGATCCAAATGCCTAGGATCCACTGATCTAAAATGCCCCCTTTTTAAAAACATCTCTTATCCTAATTTTAAAGCTAAGGGGAAAAAAAGTTGGAGGTCTCAGGAAATACATACATACGTGCGTGTGACAGGAAATCACCTGTATTTAAATTAGTTCTAGTCTATTCCTTCCAAGAAAGAGTGGGTAATAAGCAGAAGCCTCCAAAATACTAAAAAAGTTAATCCTCTTTTTCCTGGGGAAGTAATGTGACTATAATGCTCATCTTAGTGGAAGATCCTTTTCAAAGAAAATGTACCTGGTTTTTATCTTTAGGTATTGATTTTAAAAACACAAAAGAATTTCAGCCTTCATCTATAATTTATCCTAATTTTGGCTATGTTTAATTACTTTCCATACAAAGTTTCTAACTGTGAGACTGGTTTTTAAGTCACTTCTCTAGTCACAGCAATGACCTCAATAATCAGAGTATCTCTCTTGTGGATATTTCTAAATAAAGCTGATGCAATTTTCCAGTCTAATTTATATAAAAGGAACTGATCTAGGCCAAATAATATTCTTATGTGTTTATCCTGGGAGAAAATATGGAAACCATATTAACATTCAAGAACAGTTCTTACTCTATAGATTATGAAATGCCATTTATATTGTATTGGTAATTCATAACATATTTTCTTTAGCTATTGGGTTGCAAAAATGAGGTCATATAATGTGAAATGGATTTTTTGTATAATCAAGTAGGTGAATGCCTGTTACATATCCTTGCATATTATTTCTTTAGAATCAAAAAGTTGTATAACATGCATTTTAAATCTTTATGGAAATGTGAAGTAATTTATGTAGAGAGCTAAAATGAAAATCATGCAACTCACTTCAAAGCACATGTAGTTTTCTTATTAAGGAAAAATTTGGGCTACTCCAGTGAAGTAAGACATGTCAATATTATTTGCTCCATTCAGATTTATTTCTTTAAGCAAAATAGATTCATTTTACCAAAGGCATTTAAATTTGTTAATTAATTTACATTTCTGATATGAGCTTCAGTTGTCTGCATTAGTAACTACTGCTATTTGTAAATTAAATACATCAGGATAGTAGCATGTAATCTTTCTTGATCAAACATATGGCCTCTTAGGTATAAAGTATACTATTCATTAAAGTGTGAAGATAAGTTCTCAGAAATTGCAATGCAAAAATTAAGTTCCTTTAACCTACCAAGTCAAACTTGTTCCTTTAGTGACTGCTAATGATTAAAATCATATTTTTCATTCCTAGTTTTAAAATAAAGCCACATGATCCATTTCCTTAAAAAGTAAACATTTATGTAAGACTTAGGAGCTAGTATCAAAATTCTTGTTGTGATCTTTATGAGAAATTTAGTAGTGACTTTGAGCGAGTTGCTTAGCTGCTTTTTGTCTGTGTTCTCTATAGAATGGGGATACCTAAAGCAAAGGTTTGTAAAGGCCTAAATGAATTAATATTTTTAAAGCCTTTTTTGAATGTCCAAGCAATTCTAAAAAAATAATTATTGTCTAATAAGTAGGTAACAGTCTTGTCTCAAAGCAATCACACAAAATAGTAACTGTCTTTTTTCATGTAGAGTTTTGGAATGATGAGAAGCTACTGAAACATGACAATCCTACAGAAAGACTAATAAAAAGAAAAAAAAAACAATGTAATTTAAACTATATTCAATCTATTTTCTCCCATTAAAATCAGCATCAGGTACTTTCCTGAAGTACTTTCATTATCATTAAGTCAAGAGACAGATATAATCTATATAATACTGGTTTTCTGAATTGTCATGAAAACTATGATTTTCCCTAAGGCATAACTGAAATATATTTTACTGCTGATATAAAATAGTCCTTACAGTGAGCAAAAACTTAAGGGACCCTTTAGTAATTAGTATCATACCATTCAACAAAAAAGCAAAATCTGCTGGAAAATAACCATTTTTTAATATCAGGAGAACTCCTAATAATCTTGAGTCCTGTGTAAGAATATAAATTGGAGATCCATATAATATATGTCTTGATAGTCAAGGACTACACAAGCATACAAGAAAGATGAAAATACTACTAATAAGGAAATTATATCTTCCTACCTTAACAAATAGACTTTAGAATAACCTGATGACCAGATATAAATACAATAGAATCTGCAGACCCCTTGGAGGTCTGTAACTGAGTTCCCCTTGGGTATCTCTCTCCTGTTGATTGCTTCTCTGACCACAAGGACCAGTACTATGAGTTACCTTGGACTGAAATGGGAAGCCACAGCCCTCACATTTATACTAAATTCTCATCTTCCTCAAATATTTACCCCTGGTAACCTTGAAAACCTAAGGATGGCCTAGTCAGTCCCCAAGGAGACAGATCCCAGGAATTGGCACTTGCTAACTTTGGGAAATGGTGACTTGATTTGCTTGGGTTTGGGTTTCTGGCCCTATATTTATAGATGGTCCTGGTGCCAAGGATTTCTTATCTTGTATGAAGAGGTGTATAGAACCAGGGTAGGGCCCTCACCCTCTGTGGGAGTATTGATGTACAGAATGACAAATTCAAAATCATTTTCACAGACCACAGATTGTATAGTCAGTCTCATTACTTTACAGTCACACCTGGCATGCAATAGGAGATTTAAGGACATAATAAATATTTTGCTACTAGAATACACTGTTTAGACCAAGTAATCTATTTCTCCTGGATTACTTAGAGCAACATAGTTTATTTAGAACAACATGCCTCTGACCCATTTTTCTTAAATCTTTCTTCATCCCGCAAGCTTCACCTAAAAGAGTGAGCTCACTGACATACAAGGTCAATGCGGTCACACATTGAGTTAAGTCAACTATTCAGTAAATATTTACAAAACATCTATTATGTGGCAGGAACAGTACCAGCATTGAGGATACAGCATTCTAAGAATAAACACCATTTCTGCCTTCCTCAAACTTAAAATCTAGGGAAATAAATCATACAGACAAACAAAGGTAACGATGCTCATGGTAAGTTATACACAATGAGCACTGGAAGTCTGTAGGCATCTGCCTTGAGAAACAAAGAAGGGAGAAGTTGCTAACAGTACTTGGGATAATGAGACAGGAGGATCACAGATTCAAGGAAAACTTCAGCAACTTAGTGAGACTCTCAGCAACCCAGGAAAACCCTCTTTCAAAGCCAAATAATAAAAAAGGCTGGGTGTATAGCTCAGAGGTAGAATGCCCTTGGGTTCAATCTCTTGCACCACACACACATTAAAAAGAAAGAAAGAAAGAAAGATAAAAACTTGTGAGAAAGAAAGTGTGTGTGTGTGTGTGTGTGTGTGTGTGTGTGTGTGTGTGTGTTTATGATTGGTAGAATTTGAAAAGAAAGAGAATGGTCATGGTCATAGAGTTCAGAAGTCAGATCATGTGAGATTTTGGAAATCGTATAGAGTTTGGACTTGATTCTAATAGTACTGGGGGTCATTAAAGAACTTTATGTGAGGGAAATATATTCAAGTTATTGTTTTATAAAAATCACCCTGATATCCATCCCAGGAGTTTATTAAAAGGCCTGTGTCATGATATAAGCAGAAGATAATTGTGTGTTATTCCAAGGATCTGGCAGGATTTAAGGAGAACCAAGAGCTAGAAGAAACAGGAAATAGAATCTTAGAATCTTATTTTGTAAGTAGACTGGTTAATTGAGTGTAGAAGGTGAAGGAAGTGGAGAATGGAGATTACCTCTGGACTTCTGTGTTCAGCTTCTGGCTAGTTATAAATCTGTACTGAGAATGGAAAGAAGAAAAAGAGGTTTAGGTTGTGGAAAGAAAGGCTGGGTGAGTTGATGTGTCTATTCTCAGATGTGCTGAGTTTAAGATAGCAGTGAGATGTGAATTCAGAGATGTCTATGAAGCAATGTGATGCACATGTAGGCAAGAGAGTCAAGTTGTAGGGGTAGATTTGAGTGATACCAGCATTTAGAGAGTCAACAAAACCATGTAAGGGGCACAGAGCACCAAAAGGAGAGTGTGGGAGTAAGCCAGAATCTTGAAAAGCTGAAGTCTGTGATTGGCAAACAAAGAAGAAATTGTAGGAGATGAAAAAGAAACCAGAAAAGAGCATAAGAGACAGTGAAGAAAATGTCAGAATTGTTAAATGCAGCTAGAAGTTTAAGAAAAATTCGAGGAAAAAAAAACAAGAAAAATTGAGTGTCTGCAGAGTACTGAGTATACCTATACTTACTCAGACACAAACTCTTATACAGTTTTTCCCACAGACTATGCACAGTCATAATCATACCCAGCCGTACTCCACATATACACCCACACACATTCACAGACACTGCACATAACTCCATAAACCTGCAGGCATATAGAAATTCCACATATAGAAATTCTCATTCATTAAATTGAATCCCAGGTCTCTGCTAGCATGCTAATTACTAACTTAGAGAAGTCTACTGACTTAAAATGAGACAGCTTTGGTTTATGGTTTAAACAAAAATATGGCTCAGTTTTCTCCCTGTTAAATGGGCACAGTAATACTAGCATAGAGAAGTTTTGAGATTTAATTGATGTTTATAAAATTATTTGGGAGCCCAAGATGAAAGGTGCTATGTAATGCTATTACTGCTGTTGGGATTGAAGGTGGTGACCTAACTTAGCATTTGTGTATTGCAATAGTCTAAACCACAATGTAATCCAGGATGATAAAATACAAGATGTTATTAGATGACTTAGAAGTAGGAAGACTATGACTCAAATTTCCTACTAGATATTTATATTTCATTATCTTTTGGATTTCTGCTCAGTTTTAGCCCTTATTTGTCATACAGATTTCTCATTCCTGCTTTGTCTTAACATCCTAGAACAATTTGCCCAGAAGGAGCCTTGGGAATCTTCTAATTCAATCTTGAATTCAACAGATGAGGAAGCTGAATCCCAAGCTTACATTCTTTATCCCAAAATTACTGGGTTGGAATTTTAAATCAAATTTCAGGGTTTCTGATTTTTCCACTAGAGAATATTTCACAAATAAGAAAGTAAGTCTGAAATATCAGATAAGAGGTTTAAGAAAACATTATTAGTAATAATAAGATAAACACATTAACAATAGTTTTGAGAAGAAAAAAATGGTACTTCTTAAAATTAATATAAGAGATACTTTAAATTTAATATTGTAACAGAATACCTGTTACTGAAGAAAACAAATACACAATGAAAACACAAGAGAAAAATAAAAGTAATTAAAATTCATGAATTACAATTGAGGTATATGATATCACCTATTGTGAAAAGAAAATGTTGCTTGCTCTAGGTATCAGGAGATCTGATTTATTTTTTCTTCAAAACTGTTTTGAATATGTCTCTGTTAGTATTCTCACTGCTATAATCCAAAATGACTCACCACACAACTTAGACAAAGGAAGGTTTATTTGCTCACAGTTTTTGGAGATTTTAGATATTCAGTCCATGTCAGGCTGGGTCTGCAGAATTCAGAGCATGGTGGTGGGAACCAGAGAAAGGGAGAGCACTAGGATCCACTTTTACATCACCGAGGCTAGAAGCAGAGAGAACCATATAATCTCCAAGGCCACACACCCAGGGACTCCTTCTAGCAACTATGCCCCACTTCCAACACTGCTACCTTGCTTCCATGAGGACATGGGGACATTCTAAATCCAAACCTTACAGAATACAACCTCTGTCCCAGGTACTCCACTAGGATCTGAGCATAGAGGAGAGAAAAACATAGTTAAGACTGTTGTTTTTATTTAGTTTATGGTGAGAAGATAATACAAAGTAAAGATAATAAGAATAATTTGAGATTTTAATCAGTGCTATAAAGGAAATGAATGGGCTTGGCTAGCTGAGCTGCCATTTACAAAGAATGGTCTAGAAAGAAGATAGAAGTAGATCAGAAATCTGAAAATTAAAGTAAAAATCCAAGTGAAGAATACGGAGAGTTTCAAGCAGATATAATGACATGGCAATAACAGTTTTTGTTCAAAATAAACAAAACCCCTTCTCTCCCTAGTGTGGCATTCAGTGTGGGTGAGAGTTGTATTAGGGTTAGGCTGACAGGGGCTTCATTGTGTTATGTTGCGAAAATGTGATTCAAGAATTTGGGCCTTAGTACTAGAGGAACCAAATGAGGGTGTCTTTGTGTTTTTATTTTAGTTGTTATTGTTGTTTTAATTCTGGATATTGAACCCAGAAGCATCCTACCTTCCAAACACACCCCTTCCCCTTTTTATTTATTTATTTTTTTAAATTTTAAAACAGTGTCTCACTAGGTTTCTGAGAGCCTCGCTAAATTACTGAGGCTGACCTTCAACCTGTGAGTCTCCTGTCTCAGCCTCCCAACTGAAATTACAAGCATGTGTCACCATACCTGGCTATAGGAGGGTTTTAGTTAGGGCAGCAAGTGGCTAAATATGCTTTCAAAAGAGCATTCTGCTTATTATATTAAAATGCGGGTCATGGAAGGAGCCCAGCATGACATGAGCACTGTGGTGGGCCAGGTAAGCAATGGAGGTCACTGGACTGAGCAGTGCCACTGAGATGGACAGACATGACCAGTCTCTGATGTATTGCTGGCAAAGTGGATGTGACAAATGAGGAGAGGAGAGAAGTAAGGACAAGTTTTGGGATTGGGATTAAGTAACTCAGTGCCCAGTAGTCTATTTATAGATATAGGAAAGATAAGAAGAGAAGTAAATTTTAATAAGGAAAATGAAGAATTCCTTGTGGCATAAATTTTTTGAAATATTTACTGGACATCCACATGGAGATACCAAGTAGGCATTGGATATACAAATGCGGACTCGGTGAGAGGGAGAGGATATTAAATATATAAATTTGGGTTTTACATTCATATTCTAGCAAGCTTCTGGAAGATAAAGAAACCTTGGAAGATAAAATAAGATGACTTGGGAACTGAACTTTGAGGTTCAATAATGTATAGAAACTATAGAAACAAACAAAAGAAATGAAAGTGAGCAAGAATAAGAAGATGGGTAAAAGGAAAATGAAGTGGGCGTGGTGCTTTGGAAATTCAATGTCAGGAGGAGGAAATGATTAATTATTCCCAGCGTTTCTAAGAGGTCAAATTGGATAGAAATAGTCTCTTATTGGCAACATAGAAGTTGTCAGTGATGTTGACAAGACTAGCTTTATAGTGGTAAAAATAAAATTAAACTGGAATTGACTGAAAAGTCGCAAGAGGGAAATAATGAGTGTAGACAAATATTCCAAGAATTTTTTTTCAGTACAGAAGAATAGAGGGATGGGACTCAGATGGCAGAGATGTTAAAGCAAAAATAGTGTGTAGTGTGTGTGTGTGTGTGTGTGTGTGTGTAATATTAAAGAATTAGATCACGTATTTATACTTAATACCTAAAGGATGGTTTGAGATAGCACCTCAGAAGAAGATAAGCAGTAGTATTAAGTGTATTCTTAAGTGTAGAATTTCTGCCATTTACTTCTCCTTTATGCAGACAATGGGGGAGGGTGACATCTCTTAGAAGGTGTGTAGAAGTTTCCAGGTGGCTGAATTTTGATGTAGTTCCCCATGATATTTATCTGAGAAAACAAAGACACTTGGAGAAAATGAATATATTGTTGGAAAAAGGACTATCATAAGTGTTTCAAGCAAAAAGTAATTTAATATGGGGAATTAGGTGCTTATAAAAATCATTGGGAGCCAGGAATAGTGGTGCAGGCCTGTAATCCTACTTAGTACTTGGGAGACTGAGACAGGAGGATTGTAGGTTCACAGCCAGTCTCAGAAACTTAGCGAGACCCTCTACAACTTAGTGAGACCCTGTTCCAAAATAAAATAGGGCTAAGGGTGTATCTCAAAGGCAAAATGCCCCTGGGTTCAATTCTCAGTAACACACACACACACACACACACACACACACACACACACACACACTTTTGGGGTGGCCCACATTCTTTTTTGAATGTGTATTTCTTAATTTCGTAAATAAATGTCTGTTTCTGTTAAAAATACTCAAGGAAGAAAGAAAGGAGAGGAGCAGAAGTAAGGAGGATGCCAGATTATTGGCTTAAAAATCATACCAGCAGCTGGATACACACTTGGAATCTCAGTACTTGGGAGCCTGAGACAGAAGGATCATTGCAGGTTCACAGCCAGCCTCAGCAATTTAGCAAAGCCCTCTGCAACTTAGTGAAAACCTGCTTCAAATTTTAAAAAATAAAGTAGGGTTGGGGGTGTAGCTTAGAGATAGAATGCTTCTGTGTTCCATCTAACAATAAGTCATACCAGCAGTACAGTGATCAAGAAAGCACTGCTGGTGAAGTGTCAACAGAATGAAAAATCCCTGCCAAGACAAGTCTTTCAGATGTAACTGTTCACATCACCATGGGCTAAAGCTAAAGTGAGACTCTGGCACAGGTCTACAGAGAGGACTCTGAGGTTGGTAGCATGTGGCTGTTCCAGGCACCACCCTCAGTAGCAGCAGAGGTAGGATTGAGGCAGCAAAGGTAGACTAGCAGATCCTCACCATGTTGAGGGAGAGTCCAGATATTGAATTATTTCAACAGAAGGCAGTATGTAAGGGATAGAACTAATCATCTCTCAAGGATCATACCAAACTTGGTTTATAATAGAAATGTCGAAAATAGGCAGGAAAACAGCCCCACTTCATATACACCTCCAAATCTGTCTTGGGTGCAAACATTTAGAAGAACCTAATTGGCATACAGAAAGCTCACTGCAGGAGAAGCTGGATCATACAGGTTTTGCTTGATTGCTTTTGGTTTTTCTTTTTAGCTTTTCCTTACAGAAGTTGAATGAAATGGAAGTCCAAGACCTGTACAGTATAGTTAAGAAATTAACTTGTGTGAGAATTAGGTTTAATCCCCAGGCCAGAAGAAGGAGGACAAAAGAAGAGGAAGAGGAAAAAGAAGGGAAAGAAAAGGAAACAGAGACAAGGAAATTATACTGATAGCATTGTGGTGATAAAATTCAATAGTGTAAGAGATTAAATATTCATCAAAATAGAAGTTACTGAGTCAATCATAGTATGTCTATTCAATAAATACATTAAGGCTACTGAAAAATAATGATGATTCATGTGTGCAATAATTTACTCATTCAACAAACTTTATTGAGCTCTACAGGCATATATGAGATGAATTACTAAAGGGAAAATAGTTAGAATAGGGTATAGTCTATGACCTCAAACAAAATTTAAAAATCAAGATGTAGGTATGTATATGTCAGCTCTTCCTTCCACAGATTATCTCAATGGAACATCCAGACAAATTTATCATGATCCCCACTTTACAGGTGAGATAGCTGAGATCTAGAGATAAAAAAAAAATAGTGTAGCATTAATTAACTTGTTCAACAGAGGGCAAAGACAGGATTTAAAACCAGACACTCTGACTAAAGAAGACAAGACTATAATTTAGTCTAAAATCATTGTTTCGAATTACTCAAAAGACCCCACAGACATTACATTCAGATTGTCTGTGTATTTAGTACAATTCTGAAGATGAGCATTTTGAATCACTGACTTTGTTGTCTTTATTATTTAAGATATTTTTTCATATTCTATTTTCTGATTGTCAATTTCAAAGACAGTATGAAAATCTGGATACAGGAAATATATTGTTAATTTGCAGGTAACTTTAAGCACATCTATCCTATAAAATCATTTGCTTAAAGTGTTGCTTACTTTTACCATAAGGATTAATTCACACCTAAAGTGATCCATAAATAAATATGCCATTTATAAAGGATTAGTTAAGCAATCTTAAAATAATAAAACCACTATAATGCAGCTACCATATTCATTATTTTTATGTTTTTAGCTATGCATTTGAAAAAAAGAAATAAAAACTTTATTTTAAATCAGTTTAACTGGACTGCTATTTTTTTAAAAATCAATTATCATATTATATCCTGGAATCAAATGTTATTTCTTGGTTTCAAATGTAATTGAACATACCTATTGTTTATTAATAATTATTATAATAGCAACTACTTTTTATATTTTTATACTTTTTTTAGTGTCTTCTTGCCTTGTAACTATACGTCATAGTGAAGTTCAAAGTGATACACACATACGGGCACACAGGACTTGGTGTGTTTCCCTCCAAATCTCAGTAACTATTTTTATTCAGACATCAATAAAAGGAGAATCAGCAATGCATATCCTTACCTGTGGGCCCCAGTTATGTCTTCAGTCTTCTTGTCCCTTTTTTATCATCTCTCTTTCTAGAAGCTAAATTATTCTTATGATAGAAAATGGTTTGACTCTTCAATTTCTCCCAAATTTATGTATATTGCTAATTTGTTTGCCACAAGAGCCACACTGCTGTATCTGTGAATACAATGCAGAATCTGGAGGGCAGACTTCATTCTATATTGCTTTTGATGTATCTACAAGGTTCTTAGCATCTGATCCATGTCTAAAAAAAGTCAATAAATATTTGTGGAAAAAAATGAACATAGCTTTTGAACAAATATTGCCTCTTATTAATTTAATGACAACTATTTTTAACTGACAAATACAAATATTATATATTAATGGTGTGCAATTTATTTATTTATTTGTTTGTTTATTGTGGTGATGGGGGTTGAACCCAGGGTCATTATACCCCAGCCCTATTTTATTTTTAAGCAGGATTTTAAAAGTTACTAAGAACCTCCCTAAGTTGCGGAGGCTGGCCTCAAACTTGTGATCATCCTGACTCAGCTTCCCAAATACTGGGTTTATAGGCACACAGCACTGCACCTGCTGCAATGTTTTAAACACACACACACACACACACACACACACACATTGTGCAATGACTAAATCAAGCTAACTAACATGTATTATCTCACATACCGTTTTTGTGAATACTTAAAAACTACTCTTAGCAAATTTCAAGTATACAATGCATTATTATCACTATGTTGTATAATATGTCTCTTGAACTTATTCCTCCCCTCTAACTGAAATTTCATTTCATTTGACCAACATCCCAACCTCCCCACTGCTGACCTCCGGCAATTATCATTCTACTCTTTGCTTCCTTGCATTTAACTTTTCAGATTACACACATAAGTGAGATCATGAAGCATCTGTATTTCTGTGGCTTCATTAATTTAAAATGCCTGCATTTTTTCAAGCTTTGTACTAAACTTTAAAAACATAGTGTGGGTCACACACAGCTTTTCCACAAACAAGCTCAATATCAATGGGAAATTCTTGCTACTTTATAGAAAATATGCTACTTCATAGACAAGGATACTTTGCTTTAATAGAATGTTAAAAATTGTGTCAATTATACCTTAATCAAAAACACGTCGAGTTGTCTTATAGAAAGATGATTTGTGGGAGGCTGAGACCGGAGGATCCAGGTTCGCGGCCAGCCTCAGCTACCTAGTGAGACACTCCGCAACTTAGTGAGACTCGGTTTCAAAATAATGAATAAAAAATAGGGCGGGGGTATAGCTCGGAGGTAGAATGCCCCTGAGTTCAATCCCCAGTACTGCAAAAAACAAAAAAAAAAGAAAAGAAAAGAAGGATGATTTGATATCTTTGATATCTATTGTTAGTCATTGTCTCACAGGAATCAAGTACATCGATTTGAAAGACTAGGTCAAAATCAGTGATCAGATGTCCTTGGAAAGTAGATGGAGGACAAATGAGTGTCCCCAAGGGAAGAAGTGCCTGAGGCATGATGGAGTGATAGGGATGGGTCACTGTCCAGCCTGTTAGGAAGGAAGGTGGGGTCATAGAAGCTGTGACTCCTTGGTCCTGGCAGAGGTCCTGACAAAATGGAACAAGTTAATGGTGGGGACTAGGTAATCAGGATTAGAAGAAATGAAGGAGATAGTCATTTTTCCTTAAGGTGTTTCTTTGATGTGGTCTCCATTTCCACATATTTTTTCTTTTTCTAAGATTAAGTCTGCTTCTATTTCTCCTTCCTGCAATTCCTAGCCTACTCTCAAATATTCATAGTACCTAAACTTAAGTGAATTTACATTAGTTTGAGAAAAACACACTCTTATATTCCTGTTATATCTGTTATTTAAATAAGTAAAATGTATTATATTCTTTGTCCTTCTATGTAGCTCTTAAATATTTTGTTTGATGATAGCTTTGGATTACAAAAAAAAAAGAGTTTTAACTCCTGCCATCTACCAATCTTAGTATATCAAGTTATGTAATATCAAGTTAACTAGGCCTTAACTTTCTTTCTTTTTAAATGTTAATATTTTAGCTTTTGAGATTTTTTTCTTCCTTGAGCATACCAGATTCTACCAGAGGAAATATTTTAAATTATCATCTCAGGAAAGCTTTCAACACAACCCAATTATTCTCTGCCCACCCTTTCTTGTTCTTCTTAACCTGCAACAACTTAATCCTTGCCCTGAATGATTACTCAATAATTATTTTGTGGGAGGCTGAAAAGATTGCCCAGGGCCCCTCCGCCTGCATGTCTGGCCCTGTAGCTAACCTGGGGTGCAGGGTGAGGAAGGAGGTGAGCTGAATTTGCTCTTGGTGACTCAGGGGGTGAGCTTGCTGAAGGTGTCAGACGTGTGAAACAGTATTTAAAGGTAAGTGTTGGAAAGGCTCACTCTTGAATCAATTAAAAGCGTGTGAAAAATACACACCCTTTGCAGTAGATCACAGAAGATGAGAGATGTCCAGTCAGCATTCAAGCATGAGTTGGTTTTTAGAAGGTAGTCCAGAAGTAGGTATCAGACCATGCTATGTGCCTTGAATGGATTGAAGTTACAGAGATCATGACAGGCATTCTTCTCACTCGTCAACATTTTCACCTATTAGAAACTTGTCTATGTTGATTTTCATTTCTATGCCATAAAAACTGAGAGGTGTCTGGACTGATATGGGAATGTATGTAGTGTTCAGAAATAGAAATTCAGAAAGTGAAGACATCAAGATAAAATTTACTATACATAAATTGAAGAAGAGCTTAATTAGAACAAAATGGCAGTGCAGCTTCCAAACCAGCTTCCTTCTTAAATATGAGAGCTATGTTAGTGCTTTTAGCAAACAATCTACACAAACATCTTTGTGGTTTAGAAAAACTCACCTAAATCTCATTGTAAGGGCTAAAAGTATTTGAGATTTATATTACGTAGTAAAAGATAATCTCAAGCAGTTTTATTAGTGGTAAAACTTTTAGGCTATCTTGGGAAGGGTGAGGAAAGGCAGAATAAATGAAGGAAACATTTCCACTGACATCGTGTACACATGTGAAAATACCAATGCCAATCTCAATATCTAGTATTGGGAAAGGGTAGGGGGTAAGGGCAGGATGCCAGGGAAAACTCACCAGCTGCTGTGTGTATGTATGTCACTATCATTATTACTATATTATGATGTGAGACTATAATGTACCAATAAAAGTAAAAAAAAATAAGAAATTGTATATCAAGAGAGTAGATGGAAGTTAAACAAAAAAAAAAAGTAAGAAATCTCTGGAAAAGCAGGTAAAGGATGAGACTGATTTAGATAGGGACAAAAATATTAAGATAGTTGATAATACAATAAAATTTTACAGCACAAGATTTGCATGCTTCAAATAGAATTAAATTTCTTCAATAGCTTTAGGATATCAATAAACAATAGAATAAACACAATTTATTTTTATCTTTCAGCTCTACTAGATTTCTAGACATGGATAAGTTGATGTTCTAGACTTCATATTACCTACTTATTAGACTCTAACTTAACATTAGGAGATTCCAGACTCTATAATTAGCATTCATAAACCATTAACATAACTAGTTCTCAATTGGTTTATAGGATTTGAATGTATATGACACTGTCTATACCTTCTGGTAGTATATATTTTTGTCTGGGACATAATTACCTAACTCTCCAGAATCCTATCTAATTATGTGTGTGTGTGTGTGTGTGTGTGTGTGTGTGTGTGTGTGTGTGTGAATTTTGTTCTTTTGCCATTGAGTATAGTGAGCAATGCCATATTTGCAGTGGACATTCATTTACAATGAATATCCACAACTAATATGAAAAATCACTGCATAAAACTGGAAAATAGAAGAAAGCACCTAGAAAAGGCATAAAATTAAGTGGAAAACAGGATGTCAAGACAGAGAAAAATGAAAATCAAAACTTTATCTTAGAGGCCCAAGGGTGGTTATTTCTTTTTCTGGGTAAATTCATCTGTGTTTAAAGTTTTCAGTATTACAAGTGTAAGAGGAATGATTGAGGATATTTTCAATTTTAATCTATCATATCTTCTTTTACAAAAGAATTGAATCAGCTAGAGTTAAACTTTTCTGTGTGAAGCACCACAGAGAAATTGAACATGTAAAGAAGGTTAAAAACAGTGATGTGGCATAATTATGAAAACCTAGAAAAGAGACATGGCAAGTGCAAACTGATTATAGACTTTAGTCTTATTTGTTGTGACATTTAAGGAACAAAGCTTTAGAAATGAATGTCAGGGAAGTGTTCACATGCTATCCTATTCCTGTGGTCCTATTTTTATTAGTTTCATGGGGGAATTTCGTGTATTCTTAAAAATATTTTACAGCTCATTGACAATTTTAAGACAATTGTCTGTGAACTCAGCAGGCTCAGAGTGAGTGTAATGTAATGAAAGAGTAACATACAGGATGGGAATTTTGCTCACCAACCTCACCCTTAAAAACTGCAGAGCCAATAGCCTGGGGGTAGTCACAACCTCAATGTTTCCTCATCAGAGGGATGGGGATAATGATACTTACCTATCTGCTGGAAGTGTTAGGGGAACTAATTAGTGCTTACAGAGGGCTTTGAGATCCACGGATGAAAGGTATTCCATCAGTGCAAAGTGTTATTATGATGGTTTAATAGTTATGATTACTGAGATATTAAATATATGATATTCTATCACCTTGCAAATTTTCTTCTGGGTGGATACTATGGGTCAAATATCAAATGGCTCAAAACAAAATACCTCTCATGTTTATTTTTAATTTAGTTTATAGTAATGTATAAGTGAGTAGGACAGGAGTCTGTTTCTCGATTTCTATTCCTTCAGGTTTAAAGTTTACTTTTTTTTGTGTGTGTGTGGTACTGGAGATTGAACTTAGGGGCATTCTACCCCCAAGCTATACCCCCAGCCCTATTTTTTATTCTTTATTTTGAAACCAAGTCTCACTAAGTTGCGGAGTGCCTCACTAGGTAGCTGAGGCTGGCCATGAACCCGGATCCTCCAGTCTCAGACTCCCGAATGCTGGGATTACACGCGTGCACCACCACGCCCGGCTTAAAGTTTACTTTTTAAAAATATCTAATAGTAAAGTTCTTTTTAATAGATAAATGGTCCTTTCATCTTGCAGTTTCCTGAAGACATGTAGGGCTGAGGTCCACATACTGTTAGAACAGTTTGTATTTCTTGAGATAGCCATTCCAGAAAAAAGCCCACCGTTTGTGGTTTGAAGGGTGTAGTGTCCTGTCTTCTCAGTAAACCTTGGGCATTGTATCCAGCTTTACGAAAGCCTTATAGCATTATATAATGGCATTATATAATGCCATCTATGTGACATTATAGAAAAAAAATAAGGAAAATTTAATGGAATGGCCTGTTGGGAGGTTTGAAGTTATGGGATGGGACTTTGAAAATTTCAGCTGAAGATCCTTGACTACAGCAGAGATAAAATGGCCTGGGCTAATCAAAACTAGGTACATTTATCTGGATCCTTAATGAATCGGAAATGGGAAAAGAGAGAACAAATACAAAAATACAAAGAAATTTTCATTAACATAAAATATTTCAAATTAAGGACATTGTCAATGGTTGAAAATGTATTCTATTTTTAAATCTAGGATTTCTTGACCCCCTCTATTTATCATAAGTGTTTCTTTCTCATAAATCCATATTATATAATTCTACATGCAGTGTGTGTGTGTGTGTGTGTGTGTGTGTGTGTGTGTGTATGTGTGTGTGAGAGACTCTTTCTAAGTTATTGGAAATATTGTTTCTTCTAATTGAATTGTATCTTGCATGTATACCATAAACAAATATATAATATGCCAGGAATTTTTTTTTTTTTTTTTTTTTTTTTTTTTTTTTTTCGGTACAGGGGATTGAACTCACTGGCATTCTACCTCCGAGCTACACCCCCAGCCCTATTTTTTATTCTTTACTTTGAAACCGAGTCTCACTAAATTGTGGAGTGCCTCACTAGGTAGCTGAGGTTGGCCTCGAACCGGGATCCTCCAGTCTCAGCCTCCCGAATGCTGGGATTACAAGCATGTGCCACCATGCCTGGCTGCCAGGAATTTTTAGAAATAATAAAAATAATACTGAGTCATACTTCACTACCATATTTAAACTATTGGGAAATAATCACTTGCTGGTAAAAAAGTTGACAACTTTAGTCCAATGTAAAAACTGACATTATTTGTCACAGATGAGGTGCCTATAATTAAAGGAATACAATATTTCAATAGTTTATTTAAATCAAAAAGAGACACTAAGCCAAATTTCTATTTTTTTCAGGAGACTTTGTGCTGGGAACTATGAGAGGGAAGTTCTTTGTGTTCCATGTTGGGAAAGTGGTCAAGATTACAGATTTTCTTCACATTTGCACCCTTAAATATTACCAGTTTACGAGACATTTTTAAGAAATTGAAGCAGAAAATGGAGATATGGTTTGCATGAATGAAGGCAGAGGGTTAGGTCATGAGAATGCTTTTAAAAGCTATTCTAAGCTGCTTTTCATGTTGTTTGTTTGTTTTTACATAAAGGCTAACAGTTTTGTTTGTGGATCACCTGTGCTACTCGAAGATATTTTTAATTGTGGTAAAATACACATTCCATAAAGTTTACCATTTAACCAAATTTTAGTGTATATTTCAGTGGTATTAGGTGTATTCATGTTGTAGAAGAACTTCCGCCTTCCTTCTGTAACTTGTTCATATTTTTAAATAGAAACAGTTTACCGCTTAGTCAATAATTCCTTATACCTTCCTTCCCCAGTCCTCTGTAATTTCCATTCTACATTCTGTCTTCATGAATATGCCTATTGATAAGTGGAATCATACAATATTTGTTCACTCTGCTACTTTTTTATGTCATTTTTTGGGGATGTGTGTTATGGGGATCAAATTCAGGGCCTTGCTTATGCTAGGCAAATGTTCTACCACTGAGTTACACTCGCCATCTTCCCTATTGTTTTTCATAAATCAACTCCCTTAATATCACTGGTCATATGAAGAAACTCTGGGCCCAGCTTGGGTTCAATCTGTCTTTGGAATTTTCTTAGCTTTCACAAAATTGCTCACATACACTTCCAACATGGAATCAAAAAATAATTGTGTACTAACTGAATATACTTAAAATAAACAAGAAGAGTTGAGACTTCTATGTATAGTGCTAGTGATATAACCAGAGAATACTAATGACTGATACTCAGCTTCTAATTAAGAACCTTTATAAGGGTAAATTTGCCTAAGCTGCTCTTCCTTTAGTGAACATTATTGAAAACTTAGTAAGCTATTTAACTATTTAAATCATAAAGCCTATTTACAAAAGAATTTAGACATGGCTAACTTTTACAAAGCAAGGGTACCTTTGCTCTAATCTTATCATTAGTTATGGTCAACTTTTTCATGATTTAGTCACTTTGCTGGTTTGGTTTCATTCTATACTTTTTTTTCTTTAATGTTGCTGTGAATTGGAATTTATGCGATGTGTGTGTGTGTGATATGTGGTGTGTGTGTGTGTGTGTGTGTGTGTGTGTGTGTGTGTGTTATGAGGACCAAGAAAGCAAAGTCAAATGGCACAAATAACCAATCAGACTTATTATTCCCCGTAATTGGAAGTCCAGAAAGAGGGCAGCCTCTACAGTTGCCAGATTTAGTGATGGCTATTCCATTTCTTTCTGTTTGTTCTTCTTTCTGTAATATCTGCTTCATCCTAAGGAGTCTCCTTTCCAACATGACTGCAGAATGTCTGCCAAAAACAACTGGGACCATATTCCCCCACTGTCACCTGCATGTGCCACAGGGCTGAAGTCCATGCCCACCCCTGTATAAATGACAATGACCAGAGAACTAAAAGAATGAGCTAACTAGTTTAAGGCAACTGCAGACCTTTCCTTAGAGACAGTCTGCTTTTCCTAAAGTGCCCAGGCTACTATACTGAGGTACTTCTGGAGTAAGCCATGACAGCATACATGCCGATCCCTCAATTTGACTCATTATCACACCCTGTGAGTAAAATGCAAACAAAAAAAAAAACATTTCAAAATTAAAAAACAGTATACTGGTGTTTATGTAACAACTTTTCACTGGAGTATTTCAACTAGATACCTATTCCTTTACTGCATAGAATGCTTGCCCATACAACTTTTTAATTTAGAAAGCTTAGAAAATAGTGATAATATTTGGATGCAAAAAATATTCTCATTTATTTTCTTGTGGTCCTATTATAAGAAAAATAAATTCCTAAAAAGGGAGATTATGTCATTGTAAATAAATAATAGCACATCTACTCAATTGGTGGTTTGAATCTTTGTTTCTAGCATAGGAACATTTTCCTCTAATAAAGTAGAATAAGGACAAATAATATACAAATTAAAAATATTCTGATTATTTGAAGTAGGGAATCTTGGATAACTTTCTACTCTTATTTTCCTTCCAGTGATCATAACTCTCTGCTTATTTTTGCAGTTAAGACAGGAAGAACAACAGTACATAAGTTAGAGATATACAACCTGGATTATAGTTTCAAATTCATTAATGCCTGCCTTTGGAAGCTAGAGCTTCTCTGAGACTGATTTCAAGATTCATTCATTTGGTTAAAATATTAAAACTTCAAAGGTTACATATAAATGTTTACATCAGCTTCTGCCTCTGGCAATATAAAAAATTAAGTACTCAAACCAACCCTTTGAGGAAAACTAAAAATTCTGGATAAAACGTGTGTGTGTGTGTGTGTGTGTGTGTGTGTGTGTGTGTGTGAGTGTGTGTGATTTTCTTAAACACATTCATCAGCTGATGATAAATTAATAAATTAAGGTGTTCTGCCATCAGTAATTAAATGAAAAGAGGATGTTTGAGATAGATACAAAACACTGACCCATGCTTTAGCCTGGAGCATTTAAACATCCAGATAAACTACAGCTCAGAATCTCTAGACCCTACTATCTTCTTTCTTTTGTCTCTTTCTCTTTTTTCACTTCCTCTTCATTTCTCTCTCTCTCTCTCTCTCTCTCTCTCTCTCTCTCTCTCTCTCTCTCTTTCTCTCTCTCTTTCTCACTCTCTCTCACTTTCTTTCTTTTCTCTCTTTCTTTCTTTTCTCTTTCTCTTTTCTTCCCTTCTTATGAAACATAAACAAGGCTGAAAAAAAGTGGAGGAGTCAAGAAAGTGCCGGAGACCTGTGGAGTTGAGGGCGGAGAACACAGCAAAGTCAGGAGTGGTGGCAGGCCCAGGGTGTTCAACAGCAGTCAGCTGAGGGGGCCATGGCAGGATCATGGTCCAAGGAGAGAGCAGATGGGTCAAGGCCAAAGAAGGAGACAACATGTTTGAGATATTTATTCCATAAAAGGAGTTAGACAAATAATAAATATATTAAGACAATGGAAGTTAGGTTTCTCACTACCAGGAAAACAGAAAGAGAAGAAACTAAGTTAAAATGAACATAGTGGAATTATGGGATTGGAAACAGAAGTATTGTATAAATTCACAGGCTAGATAATTAGATCAATAGATTGGCAGATCGATAGAATTATGAATGGATGGATAGATTATATGTACACATAATAGATGTAGGAGTAAATATAAGTATTGTGTAACACATGCAAATATTTTCTCCATTTATTTATTTAGAAATATGTTTACAAACCCATACATTTTTTACTTTGTTTACTGACAGGGCTTAAAAATAATGAAGAACACATAGCAGTGAGCATACTCAGCATCTTAATCTGTTTCTATAGACAGTCTTCCACAGAAGTGAGCTCCTGGGAGAAGTAGTTTCTTCCAGAAGTAAAGCATGGAAATCACAAGACAAACCTGCATCTTGTGCCAGAAACCAAGAATCTCCCAAAGAATGATTTGGGCATGTCGAAATGACAGGAGCCAGCTGGACAAGGCTCAAACTGGCCAAATTTGGGCCAATGTCGATATGAAGATAAAAAATAATAAATGAGTTATAGTGATTTAAATTTTAAAAGTAATAAATAATTTGCGAAGAAAGAAGAGCTCCTTCTTGCAATAGATAGAATGACTATTTGTGACTGTAGAAATAATTATTCTTTTTATTAAGAAATAGATTAAATGATTTGGCAGCCATCACAGTGGTGGTTGATCAAATCATGAATGGATATTAAGGGGCAAAGGGAGGAAATGCAAAATATAAAATGCTGCTACAAACAAGATCACAAAATAAGATGATAGAAATACAAAAATATCTGTGATTTCAATGTATGTATATAAACTATATGAGCCATTTAAACCACTAAGAGTTTCCAGTTGGATTTAAAATAAATGGAACATCTTGCTGTGTACAAGGAACACCCTAATCTGCAGGGACATTGATAAGGTAAAATAAATGGGTAGTAAGGAGTAAAACAGAGGAATACTAAAAGATAAAATCAAATGTGTTTATAAAAATTGATTAAATGCCAGGTGTGGTGGTGTACTCCTATAATCCCAGTACTTGGGAGGCTGACACAGGAGGATCACAGGTTTGTGGACAGTCTCAGCAACGCAGTGAGACTCTCAGCACCCCAGGGAGACCCTGTCTCAAAACAAAAACAATTTACAAAAAGGACTGGAGGTATAACTCTGAGTGGAATGTTCCTAGGTTTAATCCCTAATACCACAAGCATAAATAAACAAACAAACTGATTATACAAAATAGACTTAAGGAAAATGTATTAAAGAAAATAAAATACTCTTCAAAATGATACACATTTCAGTTCAGGAGAAAGACAAAAGAATTCTAACTTTATACCACCTAAAAACATAACCAAAAATTATTTAAAGCAAAGCTTGGCTAAACTATAAGGAGCCTGGACTAAACCACATACCAGGAGATTTAAGCACATCTCTTTCAATAATAATAAATCATATAATCAAGAAATCAGTAAGATTTTGAAAGCTTTGAACCACAAATTAACAAGGTTAACTAAAAGAAGCATACAGAACATAGAAACCAATTATACCCACAATTGAAGAGTCTACTTTATTTTTAAACACACATAAAATACTTAAGGATACTGATTATGGCCATATTATACAAACCACTATTCCGAGGATTCTTCAACTCAGCACTACTGGTGCTTTGTGAGGGATTTTTGTGGGTGTTGCAGGATGTTTAGTAGTATCTCTGCCTCCATTCAAAAGGTGCCTTTAGCAACACCCCTCCTCCTCCCTCCATCCCTCCATCTCTGCTGTTTAACCCATCAATTTTCAGTGTATTAAAACTTAAACATGTAAACTTAAAACAAATTAAAAAACACTCTAAGGAATAATGTTATGTTCTTAAGATAGAGAAGTTTCTTATTCAAGATACAGAAAGAGATTTCTACAAAGAAAAAATAGGAATTTGACTATATTAAAACTAAAATCTCTGTTCATCAAAAACAATCACAAAGAACATGAAAATACAAGCCACAGACTGGGGGAACATATTTCTAATACATCTAACTTCTAAGGGATCAGTATTCAGAAAACAGACCTGTGTGCATGTATGCCTCTACCAGCTTGTACCTCACAAAGATGTATGATTACAATGCACCAATAAAATAGAAATAAATAAAAATAAATAAAACATAAAATAAAATAGAGGAAAATAGAAATGTACAATTTATAATGGGCAAAAAAACTCCATGCTTAACCAAAGATGATTCAAATGGCCAAAAGCACCCAAAAAAAATCTCAACATTAGTACTAGGAAAAGATAAAGTTGCAGTTGTTTCCTATTTAATTCCTACTTGACTAGCAAAATTTCATAAGTTTTATAATATCAGATGTTAGGAAGAATGTGGAACAAATTTTGAAATAATAATTTAAATAATTTATAAAGCAATTGACCCTACCTATTAAGCTTAAAGACATGTATACCTTATAATCATAGGTGTATGCCCTAGTGTTTTAGTCTGCTCAAATTGCCATAACAAAATACCATAGATTTGGTGAATTAAATAGCAGAAATTTGTTCCTCACCATTCTAGAAGCTGGGAAGTCCAAATTTAAGGTGCCCAGCAATCAGGTTTCTAGTGAGGGTTCTCATCCTGGCTTGCCGATGGCCTTCCTCTCACTGTCTTTGTATGTGGTCTTTTCTTGGTGTATGTGCATGGAGGAGGCGGAGGGACAGAAAGATTCTTCTTATAAACTTACCATCAGGTTAGGACCCTGTCCTTATAACCTCTTTTAACCTTAATTACCTTCTAAGATACTTCTCTCCAAAATGTATTATTCATATTTGGCTTCAGTATATGAATTTACAAGGGACACAATTCAGTCCATAGAACCTAGAGAAGATTTTGCATAGATTCACCAGGTAAGATGTGCAAGAATATTTATTCACCACCTCCACAACCGACTGGTTAAAACCTAGCCTACCCATCATGTCAATATCCTGATCATCAGATAATAATAAAAACCATTAAAGAACACAACTTAGCTGAGATGACCCCACCCAGAAGACTCATCCCTGTCTCCCACAAAAGCATGCACTGAATGAAATAGAGATATTTATTTATTTATTTATTTGTAGAGAGATGCTTGTTTGTTTGTTTATTTATTTATTTATTTATTTATAGAGGCATTCTACCTCTGAGCTACATCCTGAGCCCTTTATTATATTATTATTATTATTATCATTATTATTATTATTTATTTCTAAACAGGGTCTCAATAAGTCTTTGAGGCTGGCCTTGAACTTAACAATCCTCCTGTCTCAGCCTCCCAGATAGTGGGATTATAGGAGGGTGCTACTATGTCCAGCTGAACTATTAATTTTTTGAAGCCACTTAGTTCTGGGATATATTTTTATATAGAGAAAACTGAGATAGTAGTCTAGGTATTCTAAATGTATCTGAATTGATAAATGTTTCAAATGTATCTGAATTAAGCCAAATGAACAAATGCTAATTATACATATATATGCCTTTTTCTAGGATTATGCAGAATGAAATCCCCAACTCTAGCTAATATGACGGAAAAATATAAATTCACTCAAAATTTAAATGACTAACATGAAAATAGAAATTCAAGGCACAGATTTCACAAGACAATAGATTACTCAGAATTAAGTAGTAATATAAGTGATAAGAGGAGGAAAGGGGTTTAAACTCAGATTAGCAGGACAGTTATTAAAGAAAAATTGAATATAATTATTGAAATAATCTATTCTTTAATATTTCCTTCCTTAAAAAACTTTGCCATCTGCAGTGGTGCAAGTTTGTAATTCCAGTACTTGGGAGGCTAAGACAGGAGGATCTCAGGTTGAGGTCAGCTTCACAACATAGTGAGCCTCTCAGCAACCTAGCGAGAACCTGTTTCAAAATAAAAAATTAAAAGAAGTGCTGGAGGCGTAGCTCAGGGGTAGAATGCCCCTGGATTCAATCCCTAGAACCAAAAAAACCCCAAACAAAAAACAAACAAAAAACCCCAACAACAACAAAAAACAAAACAACAACAACAAAACCTGGTGTTGATCTGTTTTTTTAAAGAAAGCAAAGCTAAAGAGAACTGTTGTATTTTAATATATGCCAAACTCTGTAAATTACCTATCTGAAGGTGATGGGAGGGGGGAGAGGGAAACACCCTAATGCACATGATGTACTTTTACAGACATATCAAAGTCAATCACTAAACCAAATATGAGAAGTGGGGAGGGGGAGGGAATGGGGTGGGAATTGGGGAAGGGTTAAATGAGACCTATGTGCATGTATGCCTCTACCAGTTTGTACTTTACAACAATGTATGATTTCAATGCACCAATAAAATAAAATTAAATAAAAGAAGATAATCGATACCTCTTCCCTGCCATCAATGAAGAGAGATTCTATTACTATATCATAAGAAATAAAAACCAGAAGTAGGCATAAGATGATGTAAGAGTATAGAAGCAGGACAGTTAACTCTTTCATTGTTTTGGAGCAACTTTCAGGGAGTGATGTGCTGGAGAGGGAGAAATAGTTAGCTAAGCAAATAAACATTAGAAGAGTAAGTCATAGCCAAAAACTCATGAAGAAAGACACATGAAATGACACGCTATACTTAAGTAGTGGGTCATTTCCCATTTAACACATATTGAGTAACTTCTATATTCCAATCACTACACCAGACGTGAACATAATAAAGAATGAAATCTAAATGGTCTAAAGAAACTTCTCAACAGTAGGGAAAGTCGCACAATAAAATAAACAGCTCATGGTAGAATTACAAGTTATGAGTAATATCGCAAAGAACAAGAACTGCATGCTGTTCAAAGTCTAATTAGAAGTGGTAGAAGCATTTTCACCATAGGAGTAGTATGATTTAATTTACAAGTTTAGCACTTTAGATTTTCTAAACTAAAAATTATACCTGGAGTGTATTCAAATAAAAAAACAGGAGCAATAGAGAAAGTCTTTTAGGTCATGTTCAGTATTAACTTGAACTTCATTCCGAGCTGGTAGGGTGCTACTGAAGGGCTTTACAGTAGAGACCACATGGCTCATATTCAAAATTCTTATTGAAAATGACACAGTGAAGTTCCAATATGAGTTAGAAATATTCCGAATGGATGAGGATCAAGGTTACAAAAAAGAGTCAACTAGGGGTTCTAGCAACGACTAAGCAAGACATGGTCAACACCTGATGGTCTTAAAATTCCTCCTGCAGTAGAAGGAGTATCACTAGAAATCACAGATATAGTATTTGAGGAATTGGACCAAGTATTTGAGGAAGTTTTAGAATTATCACTGATGGGCAGGGGGTAGAGCTTATTAAGGACATAAAAATATTGATAGATCACTCTCCATTGACATAGGAGACCATATTTTGTTCATGGCAGTGTAGCAGGTATTTTATCATTCGTCTCTCTGGCACTCCTCACCCTTTCATTTGAATTCCTCTCTGCAGAATTTCTTAGTGGCCCTCCCCATGCTGAGAACATCCCTTAGATTTCAGCTGTAATGCTTCTGGATTACTCTGTCTCATTGGCTGCACAGATGGAGCTGTGAGTGAGTATCTGACTCCAGATGAATCAGTCCTAAGCCCAGAATGATCTCTGATTACTAGCATTTTCACTATTAGCTTATTCTCTAATAGCACATTCACTATTCTAAGTTCTATATAGAAACTCATGTAGTCATCATGATAATTCAAGGATATAGATACAATTATTACCTCCTTTCTTCAGATAAGGAAGTTGAGGTAAAGAGATATCAACTTGTCCCAGGTCACAGGAGAGCAGGTTGTGAACTTCAAGCATCTGACTACACATCTCACACAGTCTTAATCACTACCTGATGCTGCTTTGGACCAATTTTTTCATCCAGGGACACACACTTGTCCCAAGGTAACCCAGTCAGAACCTTTCCTTAGATTCCTATGCTTCCATATCAAGGAAGGAAATCTCAGTCCATTTCTGGTGCTGGGAGTTCGAGGCATCGGGCATGATTGAGGGTAGGAGCAATAAATCTAGCTGCAAAGAACCCAGACTAAGAAACTGAAAAAGACATCCTGACAAAGGTGCCATGAGAGATCAGAGATCAGAGATGATATGATGAGATGTCTGGATCTCTGGTTGTAGTCATCCCTGAGGTGAACTGGAGTCTTGACCTTCTGTTAATGTGATGGTGTGAGTGTATTCAGTCTCTTTCTGGATAAGCAAGTTTGGATATTAAATCTTGCAAGGAAGAGTCATGAGTCATTACGGATACCAATCTGTGAAGCTGTGGGAGAGTCTTTAGCAATGCTCAGTCATCCAGTGGGATAGCAGATTGGTCTGTTATCACCGGCTGGGGATTCACCAGGCAGTTGTGTTAGGAAGATGGGGGGCACAACTAAACTCAACATGGGAAAGGCAGGCAGGTAGGAGAGGAGTGAAATCAGCAGGGAGTATATATCAGAGTGGGAAAGAAAGCAGGCCCTCAGGTAGACTAGGCCATGCTTAACCTCTCATGCCTGTTTCTTCATTTTTATATGGAAGTCAGAATCATTGCCTTTCTCATGGGTTATGAGGATTAAATGAGATAATCTATAGAACGTTTTTAACATGGTGCCCGCCATATAGCAATTGCTCCACTAATGTTGTTACATTGACATATGCACCCGGAACTGTGGGAACATAGATTCATAGAGAAAGGGACGTTGAGCTGATATTGTAGGACAAATGCAGTCAGATGGGTAGTAAGTGGCAAATATCCCCCTCTCTTTTGTCTCCATGCCCAATGGCTCATCCCCTAACTTGCAAGACAGGTGAGACTTGATTCTCCTACACACATTCCACAGAAGCTCTGGTCATAGTCTAAAGTATGTAAACAGATGACCTCAGGGATAAAATGTAAGTAATATGCACAGTAAGTAAAGGCAAAAAATTAAATCCCCAAACTACTGCACATTTATACATTAATTTAAATTTCTCTTCACAACCAAAACAGCTATTAAAACATTAATATACACTTAATTGCATCATCACCAATGGAATCTCTCCTGCCTGTACCAAATGCGATTTCTGCTTGTACTTTTGCAATGAGTGATGAAGAAACTTCCAGATGGAGAGGTTTAATTTGTGAGATTTTCCCTAGTCTATTCACATTGGCTTTAACTCGCATTTTAAATTACAGAGAGAATTCCCCAAATTTCAAATAGCCCCAAGAGATCGTATGAAATAGCTAATCTCTTTCTATGAGCATGCTAACAAAAGCAATTTCTTCCTGAGCTATATGCTACCCAGTGGGACTGATAATGAATTTGCATTATGGTGACCTTTATGGGAAGGGGAGATACATAGACCTTTTAGGGTAGGTGTATTTATGATATGGTAAATGTATCTATGTGGATTCTTCTGTTTAGATACAGCTTTCATTAAGCTGTGCCAAAACCTTCTGTCTTTCTGTTTTCAGCAACACCTCTGAATTGATAATATCCATCTTATTACACACCACCATGTAAGTAGGTATCACACAGCAACATGTTGAACAGCTTTCTCAGAGTGCCAAGTCTTTAGATTTGAAAAGGCACTGGATTTACATAGCTGATTAAAGATGTTATACACGTTTCCCCTTAAGATTTATAGAGATCAAACTGGCATTGATATAAACTGGAGAAGGGGGGGGGATTTCCTGTTGTCACCCAAATATAAAAAAAAAGAGAGACAGAGAAATTTACTGGGAGTCTCCTACAGAGGGCGCCTGCACCTTATTGGAAACCCAAGTGAAAGAGAAACTCAGTGGGTACTAGAGAAATAACTAAACCTAAAAGGCAAAAGCATCCCTTGCTTTCACTAACTAGTTTTCTCCTCTAAGGTATCTTTGTTACTTTATCTTTAATGGAAAAGAGCTGGCACTCTCTGTCTAATCGTTCATAGACACAGGCCAGTAACACTACCTTCTTATTATGCTTGTGGGTGAGCTGGAGACAGCTGTTCATATTGCCTAAGAGGCAACAGATCAATGAAAGGAAGGGAAGGACAAGTTTTGAGCTGCCTTTTTGCAACAATGTCTTTTATACAACAGAGGATATTTTTAAAGCATTGTATTGGAAAACAAAGGCTGATCATAAAATACAGTGTTGACAAAACAAAACTTTGCTGTGTTGTTATGATTAGTAAGTGCTTTTAGACTAACATTACTTAAAGGGAAACAAAAAGTGCATATTTTGGTATCAAAAATAGGAGTTATGGATTACAAATCTAAAGAAATTTCTATTTGGGAAAATTCTGAAAAGGGTGTGTATGTAAAGCAATTCCTTGGAATAATTTTTTGCATACTGAATTATGAAAATATATTTTAGTGATCATATTAGTAAAATAAGACATTATCAGACTGTAAAGATATAAGTACATGTTCACAAAAATATTACTTTACATGTTTCAACATAAAATAGGTACCATATATTATCAGAGGACTTCAAATATAGTATTTATTTGGTGTTGATTTTGGAAGGTGTTATGTTGTATGATGAATAATAATACTAAAACATATAAATCCCATATGTGTAATTTTTTTTTATATGCTAACCTTTAACCATTCCTGATTAGGAAGTTTCTTTTGGAAACTCAACAAGTAGTTGCTATACTTATTTAGAAAACATTTTATCTATCTATTTATTTATTTATTTATTTATTTATTTATTTATTTATTTATTTATTTATTTGCAGTACTGGGGATTGAGCCCAGGGGCATTCTACCTCTGAGATACACCCCCAGTCCTATCTTTTTATTCTTTATTTTGAAACAGGGTCTCACTAAGTTGTGAAGAGCCTCACTAAGTAGCTGAGGCTGGCCTCGAGCCCGGATCCTCTGGTCTCAGCCTCCCAAGTACTAGCATTACAAGCCTGCACCACCACGCCTGGGTAAGAAAACATTTAAATTAATAAAATCAAAACTCTGATGATAGCAGGGCTTGGTGGCACACGCTTGTAATCCCAGCATTCGGGAGGCTGAGACCGGAGGATCCGGGTTCGCGGCCAGCCTCAGCTACCTAGTGAGGCACTCTGCAACTTAGTGAGACTCAGTTTCAAAATAAAGAATAAAAAAAAAATAGGGCTTGGGGGTATAGCTCAGAGGTGGAATGCCCCTGAGTTCAATCCCCAGTACTGCAAAAAAAAAAAAACCTCTGATGATGATTATTCCTGAATATTAAGGTTAAAGAAACATAAGACATAAGTTTATCTCTTTACATTTGCATATACATATTTGTTTAGGCACCAGATGTGCCACCTAATATGTATTATATTTAGAAGGAAGCTTATCAATTATAGATTATTAACTCTATAGATTTTTTTATATTTTGTGTTTAGAAATAATTAAACATCCAATTGCTACTATTGGCATACAGATATTGGGAATTTTTTTTAGGTTCAGTTTGAAATACATTACAAATAAGTGTCAATGCATTTTAGCTACTAAAATGAGTTTGCTCTAATGTCTTTTTAATGCTTTATTGAGTCATGGCCTTAAATTTCCTATTAGAACGAAAATGTTCAGACTATTAGAAACTTTAATTCTTCTTTAGTAATGACTATGATTAATTTGTCAATCAAATCACTTACATAAAAGCAACAAAATACTGCCTGGTAAGCATCTGTGCACTCAAAATTATGCCAATGCTGTTATCAATGTTTTTTGAAATTGGATAAATTCATTCCTGTGGGGGAAAGACCCATTTTTCATATTCAGCTGAGTTGGTTGCCTTGTGGGAGAAAATGCCTAGAAAGGCCCCATCCACCTGCCCAGCATTCCTGCCTCATTGTTGCCATTTCCTGGTGTTTGGTGGCTTCTCCCACTTTGTTGCATTCCAGAGCTCAAGGCACTTCTTTGAAGATGCAAGGCCATTCAAGTCTTCCCTACTTTGCAGCTTCACTCTAAAGAGAGAGTAAATGAAAAAGCCACGCAGTGCAGACAATTTAAATGGGGCAGCAGGAGGGCATGCTATTGCTCTGCTAGGAAGAACTGCTAGTGATCCCTGAATCATCTCTTGGGAAAGAAGTAGAACGACCTTTCTTTAAATCAGGATGAAAAATCGGAGAGAGGGCCCTGATAGTCCCCTATGGAAAAGCAGATTAAGGCTGGTAAGAGACCGAAGAAAAGTGATGTGTTTACACTAAACTGTGGGTTTAGTGCTTGGCTTTGTAGAGCATTTCAACAGGTGGCATTCACTAGTGGATGCTGCCATTTCCCAACTGAAGGAAACCAGAAGTAGTCACAAAAGTCCAGGAACCCTAGGGCTTTTTGTAGTTTGACTTTCATCACATACGTGAAATATTTCTCAAGATCTCAAAAGTCTTATCCCTAAAATCATAAACAGTATTTCCACAAGGTTTTTTTTTTTTTTTTCCAAGATCCTCCATCCCCATCATGCTGAATTGTCTGTCACACATGCACATGTACAGCTCTGGACTCACTATGAGCACCTCAGAGGCTCAAGTACAAAGATTCTTTACACAGTGACAGAAACAGATAGAGAATCATGAGTCTAGGTCCAACTGTACCTGTCCCTTTTTAATTTTTTAGTTCCTTTATATGTGAAATGAAATAAAACTCTTTCCCCTGCTTACTTCAAAAAGGTCTCCTTTGAGGATAGTGGGGAAAATATCAATAACTACTTGAGTTTTAAAACAATACCTGGCTTATAGCTGAACTAGCTGTGGTACTGCGGATTGAACCCAAGGGAAGTTCTCTTATAGTGCTAACCCTCAGTTTCTTCTTTCACAAGATTAGGGATGGTATGCAAGGATGAATCGGATGGACTCATAGTGAGAGGTTGCTTACAGTTGTATTCTGAGAATGTTTTTGAGGTTGCCTCTGAAGGAGAAAGGAAGGACCAGAGAACCATGTGCAAGGTCTGGCATGGCATGGTCACTGGCAAAATAGAACTGTGGAGCCAGGCGTGGTGGCGCACGCTTGTAATCCCAGTACTTGGGAGGCTGAGACTGGAGGATTTGGGTTCTCAGCCAGCCTCAGCTACTTAGTGAGGCACTCCATACTTTTTCAAAACAAAGAATAAAAAATAGGGCTAAGGGTATGTGGCTCGGAGGTAGAATGCCCCTGAATTCCAAAAAAAAAGAAAGAAAGAAAGAAAGAAAGAAAGAAAGAAAGAAAGAAAGAAAGAAAGAAAGATGGAGTCTGTAACCCTAGGATTGAATGATCTTCCAGCCTCCTACAACAAAAAAGTGTAATGATATTATATGATAAAACTCAACAGAGATAATATGGTAAAGTCTAGTCAGGATAACTGTTTTCTTCTTTGCACCTTGGTAACTAGCTTACAGTCAGTAAATAAAAATAAGCTTGCTTCGTATAACAGAAACTGTTATGTACATTCCAGCGATGGTGATACTAAATTAAAAACTTTACAAACTGCCATGCGCACCCTCTGTGTGTGCTCATGTTAGAAAGGTAGGATTTCACACACAACTCTACTTTTCCTCATAATCTCTAGCAGTACTTCAGGGTGTATTCTCATTTGTATTTTCAGTCTTGTTGAAGACTCCCTGATGGCTCTTTTGATGACTAACAAAAGAAGATTATTTCCGTATGGATCCCAAATAAAAAGCCTTAATTACCAGCCTCAGAATGTCTTTTCCATATATTTGAAACTCAACATATTAGCATCTTCAGATTTTGGCCTCAAGAATTTTTCCTAAATTAGTTGTATATCATAACAGAAATAAGTAAGCATATCTAAAATTTTGCTACTTTTCAATATCTTGGCCTGAGTCGAACCACACGTGATAAGAAGAATGAACATTTTACACAATTTTTTTGGGGGGGGGGAATGGGTGCCCTAATATAGAATAATATTTAATTACCCAGCTGACACTTATTGTGCACCTTCCAAGTGCCAAATGTTATATTAGATATCTGAAAGGAATAAAAATGACTCTAAGCCACCTGAAGAGAAACATATCAACAAGTGTAAAAGCATAAGATAATTGTCTTTCCCATCAGATGGCAGGGTGAAAATTATTACAACACGCATGGATAAATCAGCAAAGATTCCTGGATGTGCTGAATCTGGAGCCAATCAGGAAATTATAAATCCTGAAATATATAGGAAATGGTCATTTTCTTTAGTTCCTTCTCTAAATAGACAAGAGTGGCTTATGAGAATGTGCTGCACATGTGAATGGGCTGAACTTTAGTTCAAAAGCTAAAATGATTTCAGAGCATTTGGGGGAAGCCTGTGTTGGAGGTTGGCATTGTTGCAGCCACTTTCCCAGCGGAGGTCTACTCAGCCTGTACTGGAATGATACTAAGCAAGAATAAAGAGGTCTGTGAAGGATTTCTCTTTTATGACACCTTCACAGGATCCCATAGTCCTCACTTGAAAACTGGGGGGGTTGGGGAGCTGATTTGGGGAAGTCTATTTAAGTAAGTTAACCTCAATTCTAAGCCTGCCAGGGACCTTATTAGTAGAGGGTTACATTACTATTTGTACTAGTAATTTTAAACACGGTGAATCTCTAAGTTTAAAACAACCAAATGAATTCTCAAGGCCATGCTATCTATTTCTATTTTTTTTCTTTTTCATTGTTCAAAGATGTACCTTTGTTTCAAGATTTAACCTTTGCTAAAGCATAGGGTTGAGACACAATCACAACAAAACACCTCCCCCTTAAAACCAGTACTTTAGAGCCCTGTAAATCAAAAGAAAAATTCTTTCTCTCCTCCCTAGCCTCACAGCCCTCAGGATTTTAAATGGTAATGATCAGTTCATTTGAGAAAATGGCATTTTAGTGCTTCTCTCTGTGAGCTCTCAAGGCGTATAAGGTGTCTCTTTCCCAGTGATACTACCTCCTTTTGTTTTCTAGCATTACTGGAACTGACCTGGCATGGATCACTGGGTGAGCAGGCAATCTTAAACACTTCTCATATAAATTACTTGTTCCTTTCCAAGTGCAATTGCTCACAGGGTAATACACCATTTTACAACTCTGATAGCAAAGTCTCTTCGTTCTACTGGGTTCCACATCCCCTCCACCGCCCCCCAACTCCACCAGCAGGAAATGAACAGACAAAAAGACTGATGGAGATGTGAACCTCTGAAATGTACAGTCTGCTTCAACCTCCACTGTGTACATAGTGGACAACTTGGAATCCTTCCATTCTCCTGTTCCTTTCTGAAGTTCCTCTTAGATCCTCTTTTCTTGTGTCAAAAGCCATCAACAACAGCAAAATTATTGAAATAACACACTCTACATATGTAGACTCCATAAAAAGCAAGGACTAATAAATGTTGCCACCCACTAATATATATATATATATGTATATATATATATATTAATTTCCAGAAATGAAAATAATGCCCACATTTTCAGATTTTTTTTCTTTTCTTTTTTTAAGGTGAATTGACACACTATGCTTCTATGCAAATAAGGCTTACCATTAAATAAGCACTCCCAGATCCACTGGATACTAAGGATGGCCACATTTTCCAACGCAATATCTTTTTTCCCATGAACTCTAAGGACAAGGTGTGTTTTTACTGACAGTTGACTCGGTTCAGAGCATTCAGTATTGTGTTTCAGGTTGTGGCTCTGTAAAACCCTGTAACTTTCTTTGAAGTTAAACAGTGTCAATCTGTTTCCATGTCTGAATAACTCTTAGAAGAGCCTGCCTGACCCAAGTCAACTCATTGAAACATACTATTTCCCCATAATTGATGTTCCAAATGAATGTCCTTTCATAATAAAGTGTGCTGGAAAACAAAACAGCTTTGCATCCGGCACAAGTTGCATCATAATTAAATTTTATTTTATCCCATCGAGGCATGCTAAATGTTGAGCAAAATATAATTTTAAGTAATTTGTTTGTATTCTTATCTGTAGGAGTTGGAAATTAACAGCGTTGCTAGTTTGCGTTTACTGTTAAGCCTGGAGAGCAGAGAGATTGCTTTGCAAACATTACAGTTATTATGTCTGCAGTTGGTACTCTTTGTATAAATTATTGATCAGCCAGCTTATTTTTCTTTCTGCTTAATGGATATTATAGCATAGCCGTTTACAACGCTATAGTTAAGGTTGTGTCAGCACTTCCATTATAATAAACCCTCTGTTACAGGGGTTTATAACTTGTTGTAAAAATTTGCTCTGGGCTGAAACTTGACATACAAGATCCCGGGCTAGAAGGTAGCAATTGTTGTTCTTTCAACTTTTTAAAAAATCTCTTTGTTCTGAAGGGCAATAAATAAATAAACAGTTTCTTCTTTTCTAACAATCCTTGAAATTTCAGACTTCAAATAAAACAATTTTTACAGGCTATTTGTTGGACAATGACCTCTTCTTTTATTTAATAAATCCAAGAAAAAGAAAAAAGACCAAGATAATAAGTTAAAACAACAACAAAGCAGCCAGTAAATCAATAGAAAGTTTTATAATCAAGTTAACTACATTTCTGCTAACATTACAAAATTATACAATAATTTATGCTTTAATATTAAACATATTTATGTCCTCTTCCCACTCCACTCCCAGCTACCTATCTCTTGAGTAATTTCTATGTCTTAATGTTGATCTTGGTTATTTAAAGTGAAAGGAGTATGACAATAAGAAAATGCCACATATGAGAAGGTGCAATTAAAGGTATAGTATTTATTAGAAAACTACAAATTGAAATATCTGCTGGATATCTTCTTGATCTTACTTCAGTCCAGTCTGCCATTCCTCTCACAGTGGAGTGAATTAAGGGATAAGGGGAATTTTTGGAATTTATTTTATTCTTGTTGCTGTTTCCTAGTCTGATCCAACTCTACAATGATCTTACTGGTTTTTGTTTGTTTGTTTGTTTGTTTTTTGAATATTTGGCTGGGCAGTCAATACTACCCCACAGATGGAATGAAGGACACTTACTTGGAATTGAGTAGTGATAGGAAAGTTTAACTAAGTTATCAATGGGAGTAGACTACTTGGCATGGAAATGATGCAGTTTAGAGTCAGAAAAGCAATTCCAAAAGGTGTGGTGGTACACACCTGTAATCCCAGTATTTGGGAGGCTGATACAGAAGTATCCCAGGTTCAAGACCAGACTCCACAATTTAGCAAGGCCCTCTGCAACTCCTGAGACCCTGTTTCGAAATAAAAAATATAAAATAGGGCTGGGGATATAGCTCAGAGCTGGTATGCCCCTGGGTTCCGTCCCCAGTACCACAAAGTTAAAAGAAAGAGAGAAATTACCGGGTTCCTTCTACTTGTAACTAGCTTTCTTCTTGCCACTCCCCTTCCCCCCACCTGAGTTTAGATAGATTTCTTATCATATGCTCCACAACCAGCAAAGTATTTTCTCCCATGTGTCCTTCATTCTGAACCAGGAGAAAAAAGGTTGAGGATAGAAGGTTAGGGAGGGAGGAACAGTGCTGCCAAACTGCACCATTTGCAATTGGATCTATGTAAATGTGAATGTGAATAGGTAATTAGTACATGCATGCAGTAAGGATACATACAGTGCTTGCATTTCTGAGCTGTCAATTGATCTACTTATAACCATTTTAGCCACTTCTTTATTAAAAATCAAAGTTTGTAAAATAAAGTTGGAGTGCTTCAGGCTATAGCATGTTCACCTTCAGGTCCCCACCTTGTGTCTTGCAGGTAATTCATCACCAGGCTCTCTCTTCTTGATTAGAGAAAGCATCAGCGAGATAACAGTGCCATTCATTGTTCTTGAAGAGAGGCAGAGAATTAGAAGACAGTGGGAGACTAGGGGAGTGAGAGTCACTAAAAGTCAGAAGTTAGAACAAAAAAAGGAAGGGCAGAGGCTAAAAGTGTACACGTGGGGAAGTCTGTGCTTAAGGCAGCTGAGGTTTATCTGCTGAGCTGATTGGTGAGGGCCTGCGTCTGAGTTAAAAAGGCTGGAGAGAGTTCCTTGGCATAATTTCTCCATCTTCAATGATTTACTACTGAAGTGCAAACATCAATTTTGGACTCTCTCCTGAGAAAGGTTTAACAAAGTCAGTGAACTACTGGTACCCTGATATCTTTCTAGATTTGCCAAACTTTGATAGCTCTTTAATAAGCCTATGCTTGGAATTTATCTCAGTCTTTTTTTATTTCTATTAAGGAAACAGGTCCATTAGTAAATATGCAGATGTAAAAATTATCTTCCTCTTTACTTCTCCATTGAGATATATCTTGGAATTGTTGAGAAATGCACTCTATTGTTAAGGCTATTTGTGCCGGGTGTGCTAATGCACTCTTTGATTGAGTGAATTAGCAGTCATAACAATCTGGCAGTCTGGCCATAGAAGTGTGCTCAAATTGATTTGTGTTATGGCTGGACTGGAAAATCTAGTGTTAGTTGTTTTTTGCCCTGGGGCATTGTTTGTACCAAACTCTACTTTTCATTTAATTTTCCAATACATTTTGAAAGATTGAAATGCTTGTGATCAACATTTGATCCACTTGCATTATTTAAAAAAAAATTCTGAAAGTAATTTCAGATTCCAAAAAAACCTTGCTTTCAATTAGAGTAAACATAATTAGAGTGACGTCGTGCTTGGAATGGTAAATCTCCCTTTGAATCTATTAAGCATGTTATCTCCTTGTCCTGTCACTGAAAGGGATTCAGTATATATCTGGAGTATACATCTGTATTTTTCTGTGCATTCTTCTAATAGAACTTGGGGGAAATTTAAGGAATAAAATTGCAATGAATCTTTTCCTGTTGCCCTTTTGCATATGCTCAATTTGTTTCTGTTTCACTTAGTGATGCCATAAAAAGAGGATACTCAAAGCTCTCAGGAAAATTTGAGACATTAAAGGAACACACTCAGATATACATTGCCTTTAACTTACTCAATCATTTTAGTTTTATATTCTATGAAATACACATTTTCATTTTTTAAAATAACTATATCAATTGCTGTATTGAAACTCTGAAGATTTAAAGACATGACTTATCCTGGCTTTGTCAATATTTGCGTCTTTCTTACAATCTTCTGCTTTGCAGTCGTTTACCAGAATTATAATGCAGCATGAATAAACCTAAAAAATGACTATTGATTACAGAGAAAGCTTTGTGAAATCATTTAGTCAGTTTCCCCACTTGAGAAATCAGTGAATAAAACAGGTCAATAGATAAGGATGGAATAGATGTACTACAGTGCTCTGCCTCCCTGAGTTGTTGTTTTTATTTTAAAGGTCAAAAATAAATCCCCAAAGAATTCATGTTTCATACTCATAAAATAAAATGAAACTTACCAAATCCCATCTATAAGTCCATCTTTCTACAGATTTCTTCTTTTTTTTTAAACCACAGGGTTTGAAAGAACATTTTTTATATGTCCCTGTTTCATTTTCTCATCACTGCCCCTTTTAACCAAATAGGATGCCCTCATCATCAGGCTAAAGTGCCTGTTGTCATCCAGGTATTCACGGGGACTTTAGCTGCAATAGCTACTTTGTATTTTCTCACTGTCTCCTGCAACCTTACAGCTCTTCTCAAAACTGCATTTCATATTGCACTGAACTCTGTGTCCTGCGCCGATTTTTGTTAAGTTATAGATGATGAGACCTGAGACCACTCTCTCTATTAGTTTCCATTGGCACGGACCTCATCGGGGGAGGAAGGGAAGGGAAGGAAGGGAGGGGAGGGGCCAGAAAGGGGCAGGAGGAGGGAAGAAATGCCTTCCCTGAACTGGTACAAGCTAAGCTTCAAACGATATCCTAGGAAAAGAAATTAAAGACTTCTTAATTAGTGCAGCAATTAAGCTTTCTTGGTAGCATTTTAATCAGCACAGGCCCTATCAAAGGACAAACAGAACGATTTGCAGGTCTTTGAATTTTAAACAGTCTTATTGATTTCAGCACAATGCATCTTCACAAAACACAGGGCGAATTTTCTAATATCAGTTACAGTACTTTGAGTTTTGCTTATGCAAATCAAGTGAAGGTTGGGGAAGATGAGATGGAGGGAGAGGACCTGAAACAACCAGAGATGTAAAACAATAAACAAACAAGACAAAAGCTCAGAGAGCTCAAGATGCACTGGAGTGAGAATTTGAAATCTCTCTCAAGTTGATTTATCTGCTGTTGTTAAATACTGTTTGCCTTCATAGGTGGCGAGATATCCCAAATAAATAAATAAATAAATAAATAAATAAATAAATGGAAGGAGGGAGGGAGGGAGGGAGAGAGAGAGAGAGAGAGAGAGAGAGAGAGAGAGAGAGAGAGAGAGATTTTTTTAAAAAAAGAATCCTTCAATTTGTTTTGAGGCTTTTCTTTCCTACGTATTTTAATTTGCATTATACGCCTTTTCTAATCCTATTGTTTGATCAAAGGAGTCAGGGGTGGTTCCTTGAAATGGTTTAGAGACCTGAGGTCAGAGAAAGCTAGCATTCAGATGGGGGCAAAAGTCCTCAGCCCTGCTTCTGAGTGGACCACGTGTTGTGCTTAAAGGTGCAGTTTCCCCTGTAACAGAAAATTTGGAGTAGGCTTGGGAGAAGGCTGGGAAGAGAACCTGGTCAGCCTGTATGGCTTTCCCTGGGGCTTAGGAATGTGGCAGGTACTGGGTGAGTGATAGTTGAAGGATGTGTGAGAAATGAGAATGGCAAGGGCAGTTTGGGGCATTTAACTCCCCTTTTCTCCACGTGTGGAATTAAAATATTAACTGATATATAGTTTAGCATTTTAAAACTGTATTGGAGTTTATTAAAGTTAGGCATGCAATTCCAAAGCAAAATTAGCTTTTTAGAGCTTAACACTTTCTTCCTCCCCTCCCCTCATTCACATAGTACTTTAACATTTTAAAAAATGGTAATATTTTCTAAAACATTCATAAAAACTTGAAGTATTTTGATGCTTTGATATATATCAAACCCCTATATTTAATTAAGGGCAGATTTTAGGACTGAAAATTTGATAAAAATTATTTCTGAATATATTCAAATACATTGTCTAACTAGGCCAAACAGCTGTATAAACTTTAGCTATCCTTAGAGAAGTTTATCTGCTTTTCTGTGACAGTTTTTCTGAATTTTTGTAACTCAGAAAAGCCTCCTCATATAACTGCTATGCTCCAAAAAGTTTAGCATAAACTTAGACTAATTAGACAATAGTGTCATATTTCTTTGTAGATAGTTCCTGCACCTTTTGACACTAGGCTTCAAGGAGTTTAAAGGATTAAAATGATAAAGAGAAGAGCGATAATAATCTCAACACCAAAATGGCAGAAATTTCATTATGAAATATCTCAGCACTGTGAACCTGCTACTAAATAGTCTATTTTTAAAATCTGTCAAATGCTAATGCATTGTTTCATATCAGTGAATCCACTGAACATGTATAGACAGGTTCAAAGCTTACCTATTTAAGATTCATATAGATATAAGCAGCAAACAGACCTGACTCTGCTCAAATCATGTTGTTCAAAAATCGTTGAATAAATTCTCCATGCAACAAGTTAGAAAAGGGGAGAAAGGGAAAGAGGAAAGAAAGGAAGGAAAGAGTCAGTCTAAACTGCTTCTCTGCTTCATGTTTTTATTAAGCATAGCTATCTATCCTTTCTGCCTTTAAAAGTCAATCAGTGAGCTTAGTTTTTGTTCTCTGGCACAAAACACATTTTCATTGAGAAACTGAAAAGGACTTTCCCAAAATATACTGTCACCTTTTAAATATGAAAAAAAAAAACCTCCAAAAATATAACAGTTGTGTTACTTAAATAGCACACTAGCAACTAGCCTGGGGTCTTAAAGGATGTGAGGAGAGTTGGTTACTATGCAAGACAGGTGAATTAATTACAGAGTTGGGGAAGAAACATAAGTGTGTTTTTCTTTTCCACTTTCCAAGTCTCCCAGAGTGCCAGATCTCCTAGATTCCCCGGGTTTAACTGGCATTTCTGACCTGCCTTTAGGGTAAAATTGAAGTGATTCTAAACGATCCATCTCATGGCAAGCATTTATTTCCACAGACTATTCTGAAATAAGGAACTAAATACAGAGCGTTCTATTATTCTTAAGCGATATCGAACTTTCTCTCCACAACTTGAACTGTCCTGAATATTTCACTATTTTTATACAAATAATCTAAAAGAGATATTAAACAACAGATGCATAAAAACTACGCTTTGCTTACATGTGGATTTTCCTCAAAATAATTTCTTAACAATCACGAAGTGAGAATGTGCTTTCCTTGAAACCTTACTGCAAAAACGCTCCGAGATAGATTCTAAATCCCTGAAGGAGAGCTCAGAAACTCAGAGAGCTCTGACTCCTCTTTAAGTTGGCAGACGGTCGCTTAGAAGCTTTTTTTGGGGGGTGGGGGGTGGGGGGATACGAGTCATCGCGAAAGCAATGGAATATTAGACATGCGATCTAACGGTAGTAGTAGAAGAGCCTGTCTCTCTCTCTCTCTCTCTCTCTCTCTCTCTCTCTCTCTCTCTCTCTCTCTCTCTCTC
>PVLC010010298.1:0-50949 GCA_004027655.1 Graphiurus murinus | reverse complement strand
GGGCATAGGAGGGTCTCCAGATGAAAAGGAGTGACCCTCGATAAGCAACGAAGTTGATTTAATTGTAGTGGACGCAAGGGGCAGAGGGACGCCCCAAAGCACATGATGTACTTACACAATCATATCAAGGTCACTCACTGAAGTGAACCTGAGGGGGAGGGAGGGGAAGGGGATTGGGGTGGGAATTGGGGAAGGGGTCAAATGAGAATTGTGTGCAAATATGTTGTTAACAACTCGTACTTAACAAAGATGTATGCTATATTGCATGAATTACTACAATAAAAAATTAAAAAAAAAAACCATAGAAGGCAGAAAAGGAGAGGAAGAAAAAAAGTAATGGCACATTATGATCACAGTGGATATCAATCAAATTATATCAATAATTGGCTTAAATGTGAATGATATAAGTACATCAAATAAGAGATGATGACTATCAGAGTGAATTGTAAATTAAAAAAAAAAAGATCCAGCCGGGCGTGGTGGCGCACGCTTGTAATCCCAGCATTCGGGAGGCTGAGACCAGAGGATCCAGGTTCGCGGCCAGCCTCAGCTACCTAGTGAGGCACTCCGTAACTTAGTGAGACTCGGTTTCAAAATAAAGAATAAAAAATAGGGCTTGGGGGTATAGCTCAGAGGTAGAACGCCCCTGAGTTCAATCCCCAGTACCACAAAAAAAAAAATGGATAAAAAAAAAAAGACCCAACTCTATGTTGTCTTCAGGAAGCTCACTTTATAAATAGACTCACATAGGTTAATAGTAAAAGAATGGAGAAAGATATACTATGACAATACTAATTTTAAAAAAGCTCAAATAGCTACATTAATTTCATGTAAAATTAATGTTAGAATTAGGAAAATTATTAGGAATAAAGAGGGGTATTATATGATGATAAAGGGATATTTCTCCAAGAAGATATAATAATCCTAAACATGTATGCACCTAACAACACAGCATCAAAATACATGAAGCAAAAACTGATAGAACTGAAAGAAGAAATGGACAAATCCACCATTATACTTGGAGACCTTAACTTCCCTCTGTCAGTAATTGATAGAATATGCAGACAGAAAATAAGTAAGGTGATAGTTGACCTGGACAGAGTCAGGTGTATGATGTCTACTACTCTGGGAAATGTCATAATCAAACTTTTATAAAGATAGCACTTATAGAAGTGTAGAGGTTAAATTGGAGAAGAAAGACACTGGAGAATAAGACACCCACTCCTCCACCCAGAGAGCTGTTTTATCTATAAACAAAAGGCTTGGAATAGGGTAACTGTAGAAGGAGAAGGAAGAAGTAAAGTTAGACCAACATTTTTCAAGACATACTCTAGGAAAGATCCATTTGCTGTTACGGTAAAATCAGGATCTGGACAAGTAACTTTGGCAAAGAATACATGCATTATCCTTATTATCAGATCCCCATATTGAAAGCACATTATCATACTACAGGCTTTATAAAGTTCTTCTGTAAAGAAACCTATTTAGCTCTGTCCAGTTTAGCATATCTCAAATTTATTTGACATGGACATTTTTCTTTTACCTTTTTTTTGTGTGTGACTCCTATTAACATTGCTGGGAACTAACAAACTTCAAAACATACACTAAAAATACTAGCTCAAAATGTGGAAATGGAATCAATAGTGAGGATCACTGGATCTGGAAATAAACTAAAGGAAAAGGGTGATTTGGGCTTAGAAGTTTCCCACTTGAGTGAGTAGAAAGAGGGTGATGCTGTTAACCATAACAGGAAACAGGTGGAAGAACAAATTTGGAGGAAAAGATTCAGCTGTTGGATATATACCAGTTGAAATACTGCCATAGCTTGTATTTTCAAATCTTCAGGAGGCAGATGGAAATTCATATCTGGAGTTTGGAAGGGAGATAAGGTGTTGATGTGAACTGGAGATTGGTCAGCATAAAGGTGAAAAGCCAAACCATGAAAGTGGAATTCATTTGCCCATGAAAAATGTATTCTAATGTGATGAGTTCAGAAGTGATAGAGACAGTGGCTTTAGTAAAACCAAGTTTACAAATAGACCAAATTAGAAGAGTCAGTCAGAAGAACACAAAGAAAGCTAGGTGGAGAGGTAGGAGGAGAGGAAAAACTTGAGTTGTAGAATTCATCATAGGACAGAGGAAGGGTTTCAGTCAAACCACAGATGTTATATGAACACCTTTGTTTGCCAGGCACATAGTAGGGGGTGCAGCAGTGAAGAAACCATACCCAGGCCTTAATGAAGCCTACTGGAATCCCATGGAAATCTCAAGGTGCTTATCATCCCAGATAAATGTTTACACTTTCCTTTTACCTTATATTATTGACTTAACTGTGTGTATCTGCTAAAAGTTTAAGAAGATGAAGAATGAAAAATAAGCTATTGGATTTATCTTCTTAGAAGTCATTGTTGAGTTTTGGTTGAGTGCTGGGATACTCTAGACTGGAGTGGTTTTAGAAGTAAGTGGGAGGTGAGGAAATGAAGTTAGCAAGCATGAATTACTTTTCTAACTGTAGTCGGAGACAACAAATGTAAAAGCATTCTTAAAGAAAGGGAGATGTGGCAAAAGTTAGAAAAATATGGGGTTAATGAAGCTTTTTTAAATATGGGAGAGATGTGAGCACATTTCAAAGCTCATGGAAAGCAATTAGTAGAAAGTGAGGATGTGGGAGAAGAGGGAATAAACTGCACTAAAGGAAAAAGAAAAGGAAAGCTGGAAACTGATGAAAAGAATTGAACTTAGAAAAAAGGTCATGGCTTTGATTTTCACCAGAGGTGAGAATGGGAGCAGATGTAAGTGTTTTTATGGGTGTGATAGCTGAGAGTAATTTCCATCTGATGGTTTGGGTTTTCTCTGCAAGACAGAAAACAAGGTCAGCAACTAAAAGCAAGTCTTGTCAAGTGCTACAGAAAGAGAACATTCTAATATCTTTGGGGCTTGGTGACCAACTGACAAGGGAATGAGAAGAGACTAAGTAATAATGTGAAAGCAATCCCTCTCGTAGAATTTGGGTAGGGGAGCAAAGAGACTGTCCCACCTTACCATTCGTTTCAAGGTGGGAAAAAGTTCTGTGAAGAAATTGAAGTGGAAATGAGACAAGTTGAGTGAGTTTACACAAGCTATGTTTAGATTTCAGAAGAAAAATATGGGTTATATAGAGGGAAGGATTTCCTAACTCCAACAGTGATTAGGCAGTTGGATAGCTCATCAGAAGAAACAAAGATGACCTAGAATAGCTTCAGCAGAAGTTAGGATGGTGTCATCTGCAAAGAGCACACAGCCTGCAAATTCCATCATATAGTTTTATGGTTCCCAACAAGTTAGAATCACCAGAAGAATCCCTATACCATGCCAGACCTCATACCCATTGATTCTCATTCTACTCGCCTAAAATCAAGGTAACCTGCTTCAAATGTGGTCCACAGACTGGCAGCATAAGGATCAGCTGCATCCCCTGAGACTTTGTTAGACCTGAAGACCCTTAGGCTTCATCTATACCTACTAAATCAGAAGCTGCATTTGAACAAGACCCCGAGCTGATTTTTGTACACATTAAAGTCTAAAAAATGCTGGACTAAAGCATGGTGTAGAGTGGGGGCCAAACATGGGCCCTGGAGATACTAATGTGAAGAGTTGAGAACCACTTCTGGATAAAAAAAGATCATTTTAAAACTTCATTAACTCATGTGATAAAATTCATAGCACTCTACAGGTACAAAAGGTACATGTAAAAACTGATGAAATCCAAACAAGGCCTATAGTTGATAGTATTGTATCAAAATCAGTTTTATGGTTTTAATAATGTATTATGGTTATGCGAGATGTTATTAGGGGAGGACGGGTGAGGGATAAATGGGAAATCTGCAACTTCTCGTGAGTCTTTCATTGTTTAGAATAAAAATAAAACACTTTAAGCTAAGAGAGATCCTGCCTAGGATGAGGAGTATCTGTTCTTCTTCATCATCTAAGAAGTAAACAGTCTCCATCATTCATTGGGAGGGGAGCCATTGGAGGATTTAAAGCAGAGGGACGACAGGAAAATAACTCGGGGCAGTATGGAGGGTAGACTTGAGACAAAAAGATGAATTATGAAACTTCCTGTCATCCAGAGAGATTATAAAGGCTGAAACCAAATGAGGAACAGTGAACATGAAACAGGGGAGAATGGATTGAGAGATTTGAGAGGGAGGCGAAATTGACAAGTTTTCATGAAGGATGTGAGGGTTCTTAACCTCATGTGTTTGTTATAGTCCTCTGTGAAGCTTTTTAAAATATATATGCACGAGTCCTTTGCCAAGAGATTTTAACGATGTGAGTGTGAGCTCGGGAACCTGAGTTTCTGCAGGTCCACAGGTGGTTCAAATGGGAAGGGTTGAGAGGAGTTAGATCAGGCTGAGAAAGCAGGAAGGGCAGATTAAGCCTAACTGATTTTCAAAACAACCCAGAATAGGAGAATTGGGCAGCAAAGGTAAAGCCAGAAAAAAAATTAGGATGGCATCCCTACCTCTTCCACTTATTATATTGTGGAAAGAAATTGGAAAGCTTCAAGTTAAAATGTATGAAGTCATAATTCTTGCAACCTAGCTATCTTTCCATGAACTATCTACACAAATGTATCTTTAAAAGAAAACAGTTCATTTGTTTGTGCCATCTAACATAACATCAACTTATTAAAACACACACCTTTTTTGTCAACCTCAAAGTTTGGAAGTACATATTCAAAGAAATCTCAGGAGACTGGACTACAATGGATTAGGAACAAGGTGACATGTTTCATTTTTACTGCTGTCAGCCACTCTGCATATTCTGGAAAGCCCCTCCCAACTTCTCTCCTAAAATCCACTCAGATACTGTTTCCATCCTCCCTCATGAAAGTCTTTAACTCAGAATTGGTTTATGTTTGCTCCTCTGTGGCTTTCTTTTGGAATCCAGCCTAATGCTGCAACAGTTGCAGAGTGTGGCTGCTCCGGCCCCCGGGAGCAGCAAGGTAATAGGCTCTACAAAGATGGCTCAGCACTCTCTGCTGAGAATCCCTGAGATTCCACAGAAGGTGTTCTAAGAGCATGCACCACCACCCACCACCACCCATCTCCGCACTCAGACTCAAAAGTGGAAAGCATCAGCTAGTGGCTGATGGACTATTTTACAGGGTCATCTACCAAAGCTACCAGTCTCTGCTTCATAAAAACAATCTGAAGTTTCCCCACTGAGAGTTGTTTGCTGCCTATTGGGATCTTCCTTCATAAAGTTGTATATAAAGCACTATGGAAATGTTGTCACTTAAAAATGGCTTGCTCTGCCATCCCTTTAAGGACATTTTTGCCCCCTTGTTACTTAAAAAGAGAAGTTACAAACTTGCTACTATCTGTTATAATAATGCATAAGCACCTCATATTATGTAATAAGCACATCACAGATTTTAACAATTATTGTATGTGGTTAATGTGAGATGGAAAACATTAAGTTGGCATTTACAGGGATACTGCTGTGTTCCAGGTTCTTCTATTACACGATGTCTCAGCTTTTTAGTAGTTATGTTATTTACAAGTAACACCTAAACTTATCCATTTCTTTAGTGAACCCAAACTTAGTTTGAGATCTTCAGGCTGGTTTATATTGATTCTGGTAAAGCTACTTGACCTGGAGAGAAGAAATGATAGACTGTGAGTTTCAAATCTCTTTATTCCTAATTCCAATGTGCTATTCTTCCTAGAAATGCATACATTAATATCTGCCTGTGTGTTTCCTTGAGAGCGGGACTGAAAGTTTTGTTTTGTTTGTATTTTGTTTTTGTTGTTATTTGTTTGTTTCTAGGGCTTTTTTGGTTTTTATTTTTTATTTATTTGTTTTTTTAATTGGTGCATTGTAATCATACATCTTTGTTAGGTACAAGCTGGTAAAAGCATACATGCACACATTTCTCATTTAACCCTTCCCCAATCCCCGCCCCACTCCCTTGCCCTCCCTCCTTCTCAGGTTCAGTTTAGTGATTGACTTTGATATGTTTGTGAAAGTACATCTTGTGCATTAGGGTTAAATTGCCACAGTCCTTCACTTTTACAGACATGAAAGTACGCTTTAACAGTCATATGTCCCCACTGTTCTGGTTCCTCTTGTTTGTTTACTTTTTTTGTTTGCTTTGCTTTTTTCCTGCATCTTTGAAAACTAGCTAGTACTTTTACTTAATCACTTCTCACTATTTAACTAGGTTTCAGGTCATGCAAGGGAAAGCTGTTTAACACATGCTGGAGATAGCAAGGATACTGTAAAAGAGTATGATGGCTTATCCAGAATGTTTGTCTTGAAGATGAGTGTTGTTTGGCTTTGCATCTCCTGTACTGGGAGCAGGGGTATAGCAAAGAATATGACTCAGTTTCTCCTCTCAAAAAGCTAAAAGAAGATGCCATTATAAAATGGCAAGTGATGGATGTATCCACACACAGGAGACCATGCCAGGCTTCCTGAAGGAGGTGATATCTAGGCTGAGCCCATCACTCCTTTCAAGTCCAAACTCCTAGAAGGGATGGCCATGACTTGGCTGTTAACTATGTAGCCCTTTCAGAAACAGCTCAATTTCTTATTAATGCTTATTTGTAGCAAGTTTCTCCCCCCAGATAGAGGACAGGTCTCTAAATACTGCCATGTAACCAGGTGTGGTGGTGCACACCTGTAATTCCTGTACTTGGGAGGCTGAGACAGGAGTATCATAGGTTCAAGGACAACCTCACCAACTTAGCGAGACTCTCAGCAACCTAGTGAGACCCTGTTTCAAAACAAAAATAATTAAATGGCTTGGAGTGTAACTAGGAGGTAGAACACCCCTGGGTTCATTCCCCGATCCCCCTACACACACACACACACACACACACACACACGGCCATGTAGAACTTACTGCCTCACATCAAATAACTCACTACAGAATATCATGTTTAGTAAACTTTGCCAGTGTACTTCCTCACAAAAAAGAGCACTACTTCTTTTTTTTTTTTTTCAAGTAGTGGGGATTGAACTCAGGGGCATTCTACCTCTGAGCTACATCCCCAGCCCTATTTTTTATTCTTTATTTTGAAACAGGATCTCACTAAGTTGCGGAATGCCTCACTAGGTAGCTGAGGCTGGCCGCGAACCCAGATCCTCCGGTCTCAGCCTCCCAAATGCTGGGCTTTCAAGCATGCACCACCACACCTGGCTAGAGCAGTACTTCTCACAAATAATAAAACCCTCCCATCATGAGAGAGACAGTTGCTCTATGAAAATAAGGTCCCTAGACAGCCACAAAGAGTAACCATCATGTGCCTCATCAGTAGTGATCTCTAGGTGAAGGTACCAATTCTATTTTCTCATTGAGATAGGGAAAAGTTTTGCAGAACAAAAAAAAGAGAGAGTACTGAGCACCTGTGATGGCATTTTCTGCCATGTATTTCATCTATGTCATCTCATTCAAGAATCATCAATTCTACAAAATAGTAATCCCATGTTGTTGTTGGGGAAACTGAGGCTCCAGAAGAGTATTTTGCTCAAGGTCATCAGAAGATGACCTAGTTGGATATGAGTCCATATGAGTCCAGGGTCAGGCTCTTTCTAGCATGTTTCTGCCTTCCTCTGGAGCTCTTCCTTCTTTCAATGCTTCTCACTAGTCTTGAACTTAGATATTCATCTACAAATCAATAAGGGGAAGACAAAACACCCCAGTAACTAAAAGGGCCAAAGACTCGAATAGACACTTTGGAAAAGAAGATAGCCACGGGCCAATGAGCATGCAGAAAGGTGCTTAGCTTCAGTCACCATAGAAATACAAATACCAGAATAGTAAAATTAAAAAGACTAGTAATAGCAAGTGTTGTTGAAAATATGGAGCAAATAGAACTCTCATACACTGCTGGTAGGGATGTAAAAGGTTACAATCACTTTAGAAAGCTTGATCAGGCAAGCTCAGTGGTAGAGCGCTTGCCTAGCATGCAAGAGGCCCTGAATTCCATTCCCAGCACTGCAAGAAAAAAATAGAAATCTTAGCCAAAACATATGACTGTTCTATGATTTTGAAATTTTTCTCCTAGGTCTATGTACCCAGTGGTATGCTGATTGAGTGGTAATCTGACTGAGCACATTTCTTCATAACTCACATCACATCCCCTTGGTAACTTGAAATTGGGCATGATAGAGGTATTTACAAGCACAAACCAAAGCTATTTTTTATTAGAGAACTGATTGTTAAATGTTTACCAGCATACCACTTTACATACCTGAGAGAGATGAGTACATACATCCTCCAAAGACTGTGTCCACAGTAGTTTTATTTATAAAAACCTCAAACTAGAAATAACCCCAAAGGTCCACCAACAGTAGAATGGAAAAATAAATTATACCTTTTCACAATGGAATATTACACAGCAAAAGTAATAAACTACTGATAAGCACAACACAGGTGGATCTTACAGGCCACTGCTTGAGTAAAAGACAGATACAAAAAAGCACATGCTGCATGATTACAAGTTTAGAAAGCTCAAGAACCAGCACAACTAATCAATGTTGAAAGAAATCAGAACAGTTTTCCTCTGGGAATGGTGGAGGTATAAGTGGGAAATGACATGAGGGGCACTTCTGGGTGCTGTGGATATTCTGGTTCTTGATCTGAGCATTATTTATCTGGATATGTAGATTAAAAATCACGATGCTTACACTTTTCTATATATGTTGTACCTCAGTAATGAAGAGTGTACACACACATACACACACACACACACACACACACACACACACACACACACACACAATCACACTATATTCAGTGACCCTGTCAATAAGACAGAAGAGTTGTACTACCATTCCAGCAGTATAGAGCATTCAACAATGGTGAGTACCAACAAGAAGAAAGGCAGTCTGAATCTTGGCAGACAAACCAGCTCAGTTTTACTGACATCCGACACACTGCCATCATGGAGACTTTCAACACCTGTACTGGCAGCAGTACTGATGCATGGAGAATTTGTCTCCACCAGCACATAATCCCCAGGCACATCACTGCCTGGGAAGGAATCCAGTGAACACATCAGCTGTCTCTCCCACACACCTACTGCCATAACAGCAGAAATACAGAAATGTAAAGATAGGGAGTCTCGTCCAACTTGGGCAATATGCCAGCATTTGCTGTCAACAGAGAACACTGAAGCCTGAGACCTTACCTACTGAGATGTTCCAAAAGGATGCAAAGAGGCTTCTAACTATATTGCTAAGCTTTTTTCCCAAAAAACTACAAGCCAAAGAAATGCCTGTTCCCTTTATCATCCATGAGAAGAAAAATGAGAGATCATGTCATTTCACAGTTCTCCATTCCTGGCAGGATGCAGGCCAAGCCCTTCTTGAGTTGTGTGCTCTTGTTGTTAGTATACCCTGGGTCTACCATGTGACTAGCTTTAAACCTTATGAAAAGATTGGACTATGCCCCAAATGAGGGAGAAATGCAGTTGATAGTAGCTGGCCATATATATTTATGAACTTATCAGGAACACTTGAAGAAATGTTTGTGGCATACCCATTCTGTGCATTGTCCAAAAAAAATGTGTCCACTATCAAAAGATTGAGCATACAGAAAAGCTTACAGGATCCTAACTTTACTTCCTAAGAGTCCAGTTTTATTTCCACATATTTGAATATACAAGGCATTGGGAGATGGTTTTAGAATGGTTTACTGTTTTGAGGACACTGGAAAACTGTAATCCCAGAGACTTGGGGCATTATTGGACATTGTATTTAAGAGTTTGAATGTTCCCAGAAGCTAATCCTGAGATACATCAAGTAAAGGCAGTTTATTTGGGAGGTAAAGGACTTTAACTAGGGAAGCAGGGGAGTGAGATAGAAAGGAGAAGCCCCAAAGCATGTGTAATTAAGCAGGCACTGCTGTGGGCAACTGGAGCACAATCTCACTGGGGAAGCTCTGGGAACCAGTTTAAAACACATTCACCCTAGAATGATCCCACCCATGGGGAGGGAGCTGGATTTTCACACACCAACTCCCATCTGTCATTGGTTGAGGGCTGCTCTCAAGGGTGTTAATTCCACAGCACTTCTGGCCTGCCAAGCAGATGGCAAAGTGGGCTCTCTGACAAAGAAGTGTGGGTGCTGGCATTTGAAGTCAGGCAGGTGTGCTCTCAAGAGATAAGGGCTAGAGGATATGAACAGGGTGCCAACTGCATCTGCTACCGAATAACTTGAAACAATTAGCCAGGAATTTCTGTGCTATGACTGCACTTTAGAAGTGTACACACTGAAAAGCAAAAGGCCTTTTGCACATCTACAAATCTGTAATTGATAGGTGGTACATTAAGACCCAAACCTGGGAAATGCAACCCAAATGTTTAATCAGTATCCTGCTGAGAGTTGTCATCCAATTATACTACCTGGTTTACTTCCTGGGATAAGCTGTCCAGATCTATAAAAAAGGTAGGGACATAAACCTGCCTCCTTTAAGCCAATATGACCACTATGGTTCAGATCTTTATTTCACCAATGAACACTAAAGTTATTGCTTTAGTGTTTTTATACCTCCTTGTCTCACTTTTCAGCCTTCCCAATCCAACTACCACATTGCAGGCAGAGTAATCTTCCAAAGACACAATTCTGGTCATCTCATTCCGTCTTTAAAATGTTTCATTGCTTCCCAGTTACCCACAGAACAAAACTTGTCTTCCAAGGTCAGCTGACAAAATCTTCTGTGGCTTGGACCTTTCTTGCCTCTTTAATGTTCCAATTTCTCCCCAGCCTGAATTACTTCCATTTAGCTTGACATCTTTTTAATCTATTTTATCTTACTTTATTTTACTATAGTACTGTAGATTTAGCCCAGGGGCATTCTACCCCTGAGCTACACCCCAGTATCATTTTATTTTTTACTTTGAAACAAGGTCTAAGTTGCTGCATGCTGATCTCAAACCTGAGATCCTCCTGTCTCAGCCTCCCAAGTACTGGGATTACAGGTGTGCACCACTGTGCCTGGCTTCCCCTGACATCTTTTTTGTGCTTCTGAGACTTTGCCTATGCCATAGTTTCCATCTAATAAACTGTCTTCATCTCCTTCATCAGGCCCATTTCCTCTCCAAATTCATCTTTCTTTTCTTTTTTTTTTCTTCCTTTTATTTTTGTCCTGGGGATTGAACTCAGGGATATTTTACCTCCAAACTACACCGAGACTTTTTCATTTTTTATTTTGAAACAGAGTCTCACTAGGTTGCTGAGAGTGTTGCTACATTGCTAAGGGTGTCCTCAAACCTGTGATCCTCCTGTCTCAGCCTCCCAAGCACTGGGATTGAAGGTATGCACCACCACACCTGCCTCCCAACTTTGTATTTCATCACATTCTCTCCATTGTTAGACACATGCTTATGCACACACACATACACACACACCCTATATGCCAACATGCTAGACTCCAACATAACATACTATACTCCCTGTGCCCCAACTGCAGCCTTTAAGCTGCTCCTGTCATAGCACTGTAAAACTTTACTTCACTTTGTGGTTTGTCCATGCTAACCAATTTGGAGAATCTACCTAAAAGTCTCTCCATTAGACTATAAGTTTCTTAAGGGTAAAATTATGTCTTAATATTCTTTATTTCTCCAGGGCTTACATAATACCCAGCATAGTGTAGACATTTAGCACATGTCGAGGAAATGGATCATCGCTATAACTAGTGATGAGGTGCAGAAGACTTTCTGTACATGACCTTTCATTCTCAACAAAACTAAAAGTTTCTGCCCTCCATCTGCCCCGTTTCTGAGATCTATCACATACTTCACATGGATAAGCCTGAAATTTGTCATTCAACAAATAGGCAAGCCACTGTCAGCATTAAAGCAAGAGAGAATCACCCAGAGTGACATCTATGGACATTAAAGCAATCTTTGCTCCTAGCTGGTTGAACCACTTCCAGAAGCCCCCTGTCAGTGAGATAGCTGAATGGAAGCCACCTGTCAATGCCAGCAGGGCTGGTGTGCTCAGAGAAGTTAGAGGGTTCTGAGGGTTCTATAGATGTACTACACCTCTGCAATAGCACGCAAAACTGGACTGGGATTGATGGGGTTTGCAAAATATCAGGACCTGTCATGGAAGGAAATTTCAACAATGAAAGAATAAGTATGATTGGAAATGGTTAGATACAGTTTTTCTTATTACAATTATTGAATCATGTTAATTGTGCAAATTCATGGGTTTCACTATGACATTTCCATGCATACATATACCATGCTTTGATCTTATCCACCCTTCCTACTACCCTCTTTTCTTTTTTTTCTCCCCTGTCTCCCCCTCCCCCATTCTTCTTCCCTTCCTCTAATAGTCCATCCACAGGAATTTTTCCAAATTCCTTTCCTGAAGGCCTTTATGATAACAAGATAGTGTTATGGAATATTCTAGTTTCCATTAGCAATGATGGGGCTGTAAACCAAAGGATTACTAGCTAAGGTCCACTGTGAGGCAAAACAAATGAAGTCACATCAGGTTCTCATATCCTCTAAGACATCTATAGATAGGGAGAGCATACATCCTGGTTTGTCTGTGGTGATATCACTTTATGCTTATTGTCCATGTGAAATAAACAGTACCCTCTTGCTCTCTCAAAAGTATTCCAGTTTGTATAATAAATTAGATGGTAACACTACCCATCTTCAACATTAACAACAGGGGCAGAATCTTCAAATAGATATGACATTAGATGGTAGGTACGAAAGAGCTTTTTTACTAGTCTCTAGATTTCTGTATTTTTTAAACTTGTTTAAAAAATCCAGTGCCCATGAAAAATTCAGACTTCCCTATAATTAAGCACAGCACATAATTATTTCAGTCCCCAATCTCCTACCTAAATTGTTTTTCTGCTCTTGTATGTTTTTAGATTATAGTCTAACCATATTCATTTGTCTAATGAGACCAGCCATTTGTCTGCAGCATGTAAGCAACAGGACCAAATTCAATGTCATCTATTTATTTAAGATGTAAATGATATGAATGTAGCACAGTAGCCTTTGGGTACAAATGAAGTATCATTCAGTGTCACCAGAGCACATATAAATCAGCAAGAAGGAACAAGCACTGAAGGTTCAATCCCCAAGCTGCCAGCCCTTTTTACCAATCTATAAAGTTTTCACCCATGTGTGTGTGTGTGTGTGTGTGTGTGTGTGTGTTTGTATGTGTGCGTGTGTGTGTGTCTGTCTGTCTGTCTGTAGGAAAGAGGGTAACATAGGAAACATACATGATACAAAGGATGCTATTCAGACTGATGTAATTCTTGTCTCTTCAAATGTTTTCTCTGTCTCCAGCTAGTGGGGCATGCTTGCCACTGGTAATATAACTGTGACTTCTTTCCGAGGTTTCGGTTGTAAATACCTGGCAGTCACTGGGCCTCACTGCTCAGTACAGGTCAGAATAATATTGTTTTCTTTGGCTACTTTGTCATATTTGATCTCTTGACTTTGCTATGTCAGTGCCATCTTATGCTATGGTGGACCATGCTAAAGCCTAAAACAGAAAGCAAATTTATCATTACCCAAATATCCAAAGAGATTAGGAAATAAAGTCTCTATTTTCCTAAAGGAACTCCTATTAGTGGAAAATCTTCTGAGCCTAGGATTTAAATCTGGAACAATCCACTTACTAAATTTGTTACACTGGGTAGGTTATTTAAGCTCCTTGAAGTTCAGTTTCCTCACCTGCAATTGGGTGTATAATATCTACTTTACTGAGTGCTGTGAGGATTAAATGAGATTATAGATAGAATAGTCTTTGCACAATGCCCAATACTTTGTAGGCACTAAATATCTGTTAGATTCCTTCTTTACACCCATCATCTTTTCCTGCCTGGTCTAAATTCTTTCAATTGATGTTCAAAGTATTCTAACTAGGGAGTTAATCTGAAGAACATGGGATGATTTTCATAATTTTTAGATTTCACATTGTTATTAATTATTCGCAGTTTCAAATGTTTCAGAACATTATATGGGTTATAAGGCTTTTTTTCATGGGCTGCAACTACTAAAAGTGTGAATTCCAATTGTATGCAGGGGCTTCTGCCTACAATGTATATAGCTTTGTTTTTGCTTATGGAAAAGGGAATATGTAGATAGATTGTAAGATTTTTCCTATCCCAGAACAATTGTCTTTTTCCTAAAAGCCTGCCCTGGTACCTCCAAATGGTCTCATGAAAACCAAACAAAATAGACTGATACAATCCATAGGAAAGTTCCAATTCTGATGAGACTCTTGGGAAGGAGGATGGGATAGGAGGGGACAAAAACAAACACTCACTGAATGGTCAGTTAGGTGAACCACATAAAATTGCCAGTACTGAATCACTTTTGTACCTGAAGAAAGGGCAATTTCATATGGTTTCATCTAATACTAAATGCCAGGCCAGACACCTTTTATATGGTATGAAAATGACCCTTTGGGGTAAGAATTATCTTCATTCTACAGATAATGAAACTGAATCAAATGCCTAAAGTCATTTTCTTAGTTTGGGTTCCGCTAGAAGTTTATCTGGAGTTAAGGACTACATGCAAGTATTATATCTGGAAGACAATCCCAGGAAGTACTAGGAAGGAAATGGCCACATGAGACAGGAAAAGGAGCCAATCCATTATGAGAACCCTGTGGGCAATTGGAGCCTAATCCTCCTGGAGGACGCTGGGAAACAATGAAGAACACATGCTGCAGGGTTACCCATGTGGGGGACATGGGAGCTAAGCTTTTTATATACAAACTATCTTTAGTCATAGGTCCACGCTGCTTGGGATTAAGATAACATGCTAATGCCCTAGTATTTCCACATTAGGCTGCAAGTAAGGCTGAAGTAGTAAGGATGAGAGGATATAGACAGGGCCAAGTTCTGTCTGCTACAATTTCACAGCTAGTACTAACAGAAGAAGGTTTGAAGTTGTGTCCTTCTGAGCTCATAACCCATGTCCTTTACATAAAATGACAAGATGCGACCAAATTGGAAAAGATCAAAGGATCCAGGATTATTAAATCCATGTTTACTCCACAACTACGCAGACTGTTCCAGGCACTATTATGGATAGTGGAGATATAGGGGTAGGTCAAACAGACACACATTCCAGCATGGCTGGACTCATATTCCAATGGAGGGTAAGCAGAATAAAGAAACAAACACACATGATATGATATGATATGATATGATATGATATGATATGATATGATATGATCTCATGGTTGTTTCTATGAAAAAATCAAGGCAAGAAAAAATTATGGTGATGGTAAGGGATGCTGTGTTATTTTTTTAATTGGAGGTGGCACCAGGGAAGATGCTTGCTAAGTAGGGAAGTGAAGGAAGTGAGGACACAAGTTTTGTTGGTTCTAGAAGAAGGATGTTTCAGGTAGAATCAACAGCAAGATGAGCAGTGGAATGGGAGAGATGCATCTGGAGAGGTCAGAAAGCACAATGCCCCATAAGGTTTGCCCACAGTCAGCACTTGGGGTTTTGCTCTGAGTGGGATAGAGAACCACTTAGATCAGGAAAGTGGCAGGTTTTGTTTCACAAATTCACTTTTTGTTTATCTCTAAGCTATGTAGCCAGCAAAACCCAGAACCGGGCCTAAAATTGAACAGCCTTCTGAGTCCTGATGTAGTACTTTTCCCATACAGGTCCATAGTCATTCTCTGGACCTGAAAGTCCTTGGCATCCTGTTTTTCCTGTCCCTTGTATGGTTGTTTATGGTTTCCTGACCAAATCTTAAAACAGCTGTTGCCTGTTCCCCCTGTGCATTTGGCTCCTTTGCTATTTGGCCAATCAGCTTTAACGTTCTCCCATTTCTGTGAGCATCAGGTCCTCTTCAGGCTATTCAGCAAGACTCATCACCCACAAACTTGCTCAACTAGAGTTTAAGCTTGACCCTGAAAAACCAGTGAGGATATAGAGAATTTAAAAATAGGCACTCTAATCAGAAAGTTTAACTTTACAGATTTCCAGGCATCTTCATGATATCAAGGATTTTTTTTATCAACCAAGTTAAGGTTTCTCCAAAAATATAGAAATAAAAAAAAAAATTACCAGAACTATCGTTCACTGCATTGTCTTTCTCACCCAGACCAATGTGCAATCAGGCGAAAGCTGCAATGAGATATTCCCATTGCTTTTTTCTTTACCATAACTATTTTATATTTCTAAAATCTCGGGTTTATTTCCTTCAAATTCAAAACAGCTTTTTCCAGCCAAGGCTGTGAAGACAAACCCAGCTTGCTTGGGGAATTACAAAGTTGGGCTGCCTTGGCTGCTGTTCAGCATCAATACGCACAATAAGAGTGTTTACCCGCTCCCCCCCCCCATAAAGTAAGGAGCAAAACAGAAGTCTGCCATTATCCCAGACCTGTACTGGCATTGCAGTATTGACAGAGGTAATGGTTTGGCATGCATGATACCAGGCACACATATGCAAAGAAGAGTGTGGCTAGATAGTCACTTGTTTGGCTTCATCCATAGCTTAAATTTGGTGTCCTCTGAAAATGTAATGTTTCAAAGGCAAAATGATTATTTCTGTTCACTTATTAAGGGATGACTAACTTGCTTTTGGCTGCACTACAAATGAATCACGGTAACAATCCCCAACTTGCGACTTCTGGTGTTCTGATGTAATGCATTTCTATTAAAAGAAGAGGAAAGAGAGTGGGTGAGAGTGAGATCATGCAAAGACAGAACATAACACCAAGGGAGCTAGCGTAATTTATGAACTGCAGAGACCAGATCCATCCACTTCAAGGTGTTTTCTTATGTCCTGAGTGAGGATACCTTGCCAGTTAGTACCTACCCATTTAAGGTTGCAGAATATAGACCTGAATCAAGACTCAGAATTTGAAGGTATTCAGTGAAAACAAACAACAAAAAAATTTGCTTTAGAGGTGAAAAACAGATATTCCTTGAAAGCATTTTTAAGCAATTTTGGTTTTGTGTCTCTTGCTTAGAAGGTAATATTTGGGGGCAAGTGGTATAAGTTAAGAAGGCAAACCAATAATTTTCCTTTATACATTTTTAAACATATACAGCTTATTTGGGAATAGTAGCAGAAGATAGGATAGGAACATAGAAAAGGAAAGGAAGGCAGCTGATAAAGCAGGGTGTAGTCAGGCTAACTCCCACTGGGGGTGACCAGAGGGCCAGCCTGCTGGGGACCTAGGGAACCTATGACTCCTCCATGTCTTTCCTCATAGTTGAGCTTGCTGGGGTGCTTGTTGCTGTTCCCAGAGCATGTTAATTGCTCTGGATGGGCAGATTGGCTTTCCTGCCTCCCTTCTTCCCTTTTTAACAAGAAACAAAAGAGAGCTGAAATATATTGTATACAATCCTTTAACCTTACAGGTATTTTTCCTATGTTAATCACACCACGCAGGAGCAGACACTTCCTTCCTCCCAGATCCCTTCTGTACTCTCCTCTGCAAGGTGTCCCTGCTGTCTTCTGAGGAAGATCTGAGTGTGCCAAGGAGAGGCAGAGAGGAAATTAGACTCTGGCCTGTCGTGACCGGCAGCCCATACTGGCTTTGTCCCAGGCTCTGGCAGAAGGGGATTAGAAGAGCCAGTGCCTCCCCAGAATGGGAAATCACTCAGAGAAAGGAATATTTTTTTTAAGCAAACCTATTTTCTTTACCCTGTTTTCTTTCTGGGTTTCATCTACTAACAAATCTGTCATTGCTCTAAAAAGAACTTCAATGTGTCAGAAAAGCATACCTCAAGCAGCTGTAATAAGTAACAAATTGATATTGATTGATTGATTGATTGATTTTGGTACTGGAGGTTGAACCTAGGGGCATTCTACCAATAAACTCAAAACCCATCCCCTTTGTTATCCATTAACATTTCCATGTAATATAGCTATCAGAAGATGAGGTTTGGCCATTGGGATTATTTCTGGTCTCTTATTAAACCTTAGACCTCCAAGTATGGTTTTCCCATGGTCCAGTCATTTTTACTACTAGGTATCTAAACCAGGTGGGCTGACAATTCTTCATTCTTCCCTAATCTCTCATCCATCATCAGTGTTGAATTTGTATGGGTCTAAGGTTAAGTGTTATGTTGATTTAGAATCCTTCATTTTTACTTACTGAGTCATGCTAGGTCAGTTATTGAGATTTTTTAAGTCTCAGTTGCTCCAATTGTAAAATGGGAATGACAATTTAATCAGTCCACAGAATCTTTGTATTGAATAAGTTTTCAAAACTGTATAGAAAGTACTTAGGAGACTAGTTGCTGTTACTATTATCATTCTTTGTAGAGTGATGAGAACAAAGAAACTAATAATTTAAATGGTGTGTTCAGAGCCTTAGAATGCATCTCAATTTATCATTCAGTTCTGGCCTCTTTGGCACTAAATATAACAATAACAATAAAAATAATAGTAATAATAATACTAATAATAAAATATCATGATCAGAATTGACATGAGATTGGGCTTTACTAGTACAAAGCACTTAGTGTTATTCACTGTTACATTTGTCCCATTATTTTGGACTCTGTGTCTCATCATGTGGTTTTCCATGCAGGAACTCAAGCACACTAAATTCAGAGAAATTATCCTATTATTGACAACACAGTAGATTTGATGAGTACTTATTGAATGTGGGTTGAGGAGTGAATAATCCAGAATATACACATAGTTATGCAAACATAGATGATATGTTGATTTACATGACAGATTCAGATTATGTTAAGGATCAGAATTATTGTTTTGTGTCATTTTCTCCTCTTCTGAGAGTCTCTTACTAGATTTAATAATAAGATTGTATGGATTGTGACTGTACATTTTGTGGATTAACTGAAACATAGTTTCAATCTCTGCTATTCTTTTCCCCCTGTGAATATATTTGGTGCCACACTTCAGAATGTCTACTAATGTTTCTGCTGTCCTGACCAGAGTTTCTTTTCTTTAGGAAAGTAACTCAGGGCATTCAAAAACCATGTAAAGAGATGTTCAGGTAGCACATGCAGTGTGTCTGCCTATGGTTATATGGATGTCTCAAGAGGGGATTGTGCATTTGATATGTAGACATTAGAACCAAAAATCAGAACAGAGTTGTTTCAGAAATCATAGAAAAGAGTCTCAACTCTTACTTGCCATGCCTTACTATGCTCTCGCCTCTTACTCCACTATAGAATCCCACAGACTCCCCCTGCCAGGTGGGTGGCCTGTTCCAACACCCCTCCTCCCCAGCTGCTTTGTCATTCTGCATCACCCTGCCACTCAGAAGCAAGAATGACACACATTCTACTCACCACTCCATCAGAAATTCAAAGGGCAGCTGCATCTCTCAGCAGCTCTCAAACTTCAGTATAGCTTTAATTTTCCAAGACCCTCCCCCCATTGTCTGATAGAACAGGGATGAACATGATGTCCACTTTCTTCAGTGTATGGCCCCCAGGGTCAGAGCAGTAGATCTGCAGAGTTGGTGGATCACTAAATAGTGTACAGCTCCCCACTCAGCAGGGCATGGTCACCATAGAGAATGGATAGAAAATATCCCCTTGCTATAATTGGGTTCAGCCCTGTGGCTTAACACCATCTTATTTGGCAATCTTGTTCTCTTGACATATTTAGTAATCACTCTAAGGGAGATTTATTACACTGCTCATGGAAACAAACAATGCACTAAATATTACACATATGCATGCTTCCAATACCACTCCTTTTCTAGTCTATTCTGAATCTTTCCCCAAAGTCTTTTAACTCCTATCAAAACTCTCCCATCTTTAAATTCCTCTTCATTCTTTCTTATTACAAAGAAACTTTTACATTTTGAAAATTTTTGTAACTAGGAATTCTTTTAATCGAAATTTAGTGGGCCATACTCTGAGGAGAATAAATGAAAACAATGCCACTTTCAAAGTCACTGAAAGACATTTTGTCGGAAATTTACCATATGGTTAGAGTTGTGAAAATAACCTCGTAGGTATTTCTGGGAGAAACCAGAGGTAGGTGTGTGTGTGTGTGTGTGTGTGTGTGTGTGTGTTTCAACGAAATCAGAATATCTCAGCCAAACATAACAAATAAAGTGTTTTTGGAACCTGAGAGTTGGCATTCAGGAAGAGATGTGGAGGAAGGGGACATCAGGAATTAGGATAAACACTTCATTCTCTGTGGTAACTAAGGGATTTTGATAGCTGGTGCCCCTCAAACATTTTTTTTAAAAAAAGCATAATATCCCACCCACCCAGACATGTGCTCAGAAAAATGTTTTAACAAATAATCCATCTAGAACAGATTTGAGAGAAAATATATCCAGGTCAAAGTTTCAGTGCTAGGAACAGACCTACATATACTCATTTACTTAAGAATCAACTGCATGTCTGCTACTGATCTCACTCTGCAGACTGACCACATTTTACATAAAGAAAGCAAAGCCGCCATGAGGATAATCACATCTGGCTAGGCGAAACAGTAAAATTAGGAACCCATGTAGCTACAGCTGAAAACAGTAGCATGTTGCCATTTAAAAAGCCAGAGATCAGCCTTCCCACCTCTATCTGCATGGCCTCCACAAGCCTTAGTTTCTCATTTGTAAAATGAGTTGTTGAGAGTATTTAAAGTGATGGTAGTAGTTCATTTAAGTCCCTTACTCCTCCTCCCCACTGCCTTATTTTCTCATCTTAGAAGATTATACATATTCCTATATATCTAAACTCAAGCACATCTGGGATTTATGTGTAGGGCAGTAATCGCACAAATTCTGGAATCAGTTGCTGGCAAGAACCCTCATTCAGCTGCTGGCATTGCCAACCTAGAGGTGTATGATGAGGGACCAAGAGCACAGGTTCTGGAGCCAGACTGTCTGGTGTAGCCTAGCTGTGTTTCTTTCTGTGTCTGTGACCTTGGGCAAGTGACTGAGCTTCTCTGTGTCTCAATTTCCTAGTCCACATGAGCCTGGTACTTGTGCCTCCTTTATAGTTTGCTATAAGAATTAGTGAGCTAATCTGCATAATGAACTTAGAGCTGTGCCTGGCATGCAGTAGGGGCTATTTAACTGGCACTTGTACACTCATATGAACTTTAATAGCAGGCATATAGAATCTGGGCACAGTAAATTTGACATGAGGCAGAGTGCATAGAATAAGTTCTCTTGTGCTCCTTTAGCATGATTCCCATGCATCCCAGCCAGGTTCTCACTGTTACATCTCCCATCCCATATATGCAGACAAGAAATGCAAAAGGAAACAAGAGCTCTCAAGGTGAACCTCTTGTCTTTTATGCTATAGAATAATTGGATGAGGAGATTGTTTAGCTGCTCTGCAAACTGGCAGCAGGGGGCTGGCCTGCAGAGGAACTCTGCATTCAGAATTTCACCTTAGTTCATTTTTACATCACATTTTCAAGAGTAAGATGGAACAGAGGACCTATATAAGATTTTCAAACATTATAAACCCATTGGGTCACAGATTTTTAAAAAACATAGAAATAATACTGGTGCTTTAATATAGCACTTCTCAAACTTTAGCTACATCATAATTCCCTGGAAGGCTTGTGGAAACCCAGATTCCTAGGCTCTACCTCACAGATTCTGATTTACTAAATCTGGGATGAAGTCTGGGATTTTTCATTTCTGACAAGCTCTCAGGTTATGCTGATGCTGCTGGTCCAGAGACCACACTGTGAAAGCCATTGGTCAAATGGGTGTTTTGCATACCACTACTTATTTCTCACTGAAGGTTACATTTCATTTGAACACTTTGGCTTAGAGATGAAATGAATAACTCTCCTCTCAAAAAAAAAAAAAAAGAAAGAAGAGAAGTATTTAAACTCATAGAGCTGATGTCACTTATTAATGTCTAACTTTTGGTAATAGACACTAACTATATTTTTTCCTCCATAGTTGCATACTGCGGTGACCAAGATCCAGGTTCCAAGGCCTGGTTTTAATTACACATTTGCCCACATATGTGTCCTGAATAATGATAAGACTTGCATCGTGGATGACATAATACACGTCCTGGAAGAGCTAAAGAATGCTCGGGCCACCAATCGGACCAATTTTGCTATCACGTACCCGATCACTCACTTAAAGGACGGTAGGGCCGTGTACAATGGGCACCAGCTCGGGGGCGTCACTGTGCACAGCAAGGATCGGGTGAAATCCGCAGAGGCCATTCAGCTCACCTACTACCTGCAGTCAATCAACAGTCTCAATGACATGGTGGCTGAGAGGTGGGAGTCCAGCTTCTGCGACACTGTCAAACTGTTCCAGAAATCCAACAGTAAAGTCAAAATATACCCGTACACATCCTCATCACTGAGGGAAGATTTCCAGAAGACCAGTCGTGTGTCAGAACGTTACCTGGTCACTAGCCTGATCCTGGTGGTCACCATGGCCATCCTCTGCTGCTCTATGCAGGACTGCGTCCGCAGCAAACCCTGGCTGGGCCTGCTCGGGTTGGTAACCATAACCCTGGCCACTCTCACTGCAGCTGGGATCATCAATCTTACTGGTGGAAAATATAATTCCACCTTCCTGGGAGTTCCTTTCGTCATGCTAGGTAATTATTGTCCGTCAATGTTCTGTTTTCTTCTGTTGATGGTGCTGGGTCCCTAAAAGGCCAGGAATAGCCACCTAACAATTTTGTTTCATTTATAGTGTCTTCATGTTGCTCAGAAGTCCTGGGACCAGTTCTATAAAGTGCTGGTCATCGGCAAGAAGCAACCTTATCTGGTAAATGTGCCAGAAATCCTGGATTCTAGTCCTGGTTTTTATTAATTAGCTATGTGTATTTAACATATATTAATCTTCTCTGTGACCCAGTGCTTTAGGTTGGGCTTCCTCAGAAGAGACCCTGCCAAGTATTCAGATACAAATAGGTTATTTGAGAGGTAAGCCCAGGATGCACCAGTATGGGAGTGAGGAAGTGAGACAGGAAGGCAGACAAGCAGAGTACCGCTCTAAAGACTTGTGGCTCAGTTCTACTGGAGACCTTTGGGAGAGCACACCTCAAGAGAGGTCCTTCCTGAGAGGTGAGGAAGCTGAGATATTTACACAGAAATCCTGTGTGTGATTCATTGAATGCTTCTCCCCTGCCCCAGAAAGACTGAGCACACTCCTGCAGTCAAAGAAAGCCCCCAGGTGAATTTGTAGTAAGAAGCCTTCAGTGAGCTCAGAATGGTAAATGGGAGGGCACATTGACAACTGATAGTGTCTGCTACCCTCGGTTTTCCCACCTTATGGGTAAGGTAGATGTGAGCATCATGCAAAAGGGCATAATATGTATAAGAGCTTTGAAGGCAACATGTGAGACATATGTAAAAAGGTATCCTTTTTCTTGCTCTCACTAAGAACTCAGGAAAATGTTTTAAAGTGATGGTGATGGTGATGGTGTGCTTCCAGCAGATTCATTTTAGGGAGCCTCAGGAATTCCCTGACAGAGATAATGGTCAGAACAATGCCATAATGGTCGTAACATTAGTTGCTCTATCCATTCAGTATCCAAGATGACATATCCAGCAAGTTTGATGTCAGAGTTCCTATAGACCAAAGATTCAAGAAGTTAGCTTTCTCCCTTTTTTGTGACAACTTCTTATCAATTCCTTTAGCAAAATGAAATATCCTTTGCAATCAGATACTAACATTACAAATGAAGTGGCATTTTTTGTTGACTGGGAAACAGCCCATGGTTGAGTTTATTAGTGTACCTTATGCCCTGTTTTGGAGTAGTAGAAAAGAAATCTCAGCTACATTATGGTTAAATGATAAACAGGGCTGGTAGGGCTGCAAAGCCACATTCTGCCTTCTCTGCTCTGTGGCCTGCGGGAATGGTGACCTAGTCAATAAACATATACTAATAGCTTTTGTGGAAAGTGGGGCACTGTGGAGAGACTAAGCAGGCTAAGAATTTGCTAGATCTGTTTACTTGTCACTACAGAAAAGGAAGCTGCTATACTTTCTCCTAAGTCCTGTCTGTTAAGAAGGCAGCAAAACTTGCTGCTTTAAAATAAGCCCAAAACTACGATGTGGGTCAATTCTGGAATATAGGGAGGTGCCTTGAAGAGTGAGTATGACTGAGTATTAGCAGCATCCATGGAATCTTGAGTCAAGGTTTAAATTAAGGTATTTTATTCATAATTATTCACAAGCTGGAGTATTGGGGAATGGGATGGTTCAGGCTTTAAATTTTAAAAGAGTGTTTTTTGTTGTTGATTTTGCAGGAAGAAGATTAAACAGGAATAAGAAAAGGGTGGGGAACTGAAGGGAGATAGTAAGGTTCTAAAGGTGAGGGGGGAAAAAGCCGTTGAATCTAGAAAAAGGACGATCGGTGCTAACTTTATAACATGCAGGATGTTACAAATGAGCTCAAAGCATGGTAATATATGTAAAGCTTCTTAAAATTAATTGTACTAAGCAAAATAAAATCACAATATTTAAGGCTTCTTAGAATTAATTTTAGGTAAAATACAATAGTACAATTCAAAACTTCTCAAAATTAATTGTATTAGATAAAATAAATTGCAATATTTAATGCCTCTTAAAAGTTGTTTATACTTGTGAAGAAGTTTTAAATATTGTAAGTAAAAGTAGACACAAAAACAAATGTACAACATGCAATAGATCTGTAGAAAGGTATCTTTTTCCCTGTTCTGGCTATGAACTCGGGAGAAGGCTTTCAAGTGATGGTGATGGTGTGCTTCCAGTGTCAGGAATTCCCTGACAGATAAAATGGTCAAAACACAGCCACAGTGGTCATAATATCAGTTGCCCTGTGCATCTGGTAGTATTGGTTCAGAGGAGGATGTAAGAGATGGTGGGATATAATCCTGCCGTTAGCAGGGGAGTATATTTAAAAAAAAAGAGTCCAGAAATAGTAAGTAGTTCCACAGCTCCACAGAGACCGAGTATCACTGAACTTTACGTCAGAGTTCAATTCAGAAAAATCGGGCATTTGCTGTGAAAGAGAATAAGCCCTGCAGGTACCCAATACTCCCTTGTTTGCAATTTGTGAGGAATGCTACATGCATTGATTTAATGACAGTTTTCCCTGCTGACAACCAGTGTGCAACCTTTCTGTACATTTTCAGCCCAAAGAGTTCTCAAATTACTTAGTCACAATATGAAAGGAAGCTACACATTTCAGTAGCTAAGGCCCATTTGCAGTAAATACTTTGCAAGATGCTTAATATTCTCATAAAGCTAACAGTGCCTGGATTTAGGATGGTTGCCCTTCTGGACTCCTCAGGTAAGTTCTTCATCTTAGAGTATGATGGTAAAATGAAATAGAAGCAGGTTCACGAATGTTGCATTCAAGGCCAGTGTTCAGTTCTGTTGTTTTACTTTGCTTCAAATGACCAGTAAATGCCAGTAAATATTTCAAATGACCAAGAAAAAATGCAGTGCTAATAGTTTTACATAAGTAAATTAACTATCCAGTACTTAAATTTGCCTGTCCATAACATAATGTGTTATGTTTTGTGTGTGCGTATGTGTGTGTGTATGTGTGTTACTAGGGATTGATCCCAGGGGTGCTATACCACTGAGCTACACCCCAGCCCTTTTAATTTTATATTATTTTTTTATTTTGAGATAGGGTCTCACTAAGTTGCCATGGCTGTCCTCACACTTGTGATCCTCCTGCCTCAGCCTCTCAACTACTGGGCTGACAGGTGTATACCACCATGCCCAGCAATATGTGTTATGTTTAACCTAAGTTGATTTAAGCAAAACCTCTTAATTTCATATGTTATATAAATACAACATAAAATAAACATATAGCCTCATTTAGAAAGAAGAGTATCTTAGAAAAAAGTCTCAAATACTGATATTTACTGGCTTTCAATAGGTAATAAGCATTATAGATTCAAAATTCAACAGACTAAACATTCTCAGTGTGATCTTGGTAACATAAAGCCAGATCCAGCCAAATGCCAAAATGGCAGATTTAGAATGGAAAATTTTAAGACCACTTGTCAAGCACCTGACAAAATTCCAGAAGAAAAGGGGATTTGGATAACTCAGAGTTCACTATAATGAGATATGATTGTGTGTTCCTAGCCAAGAAGATATGTGACACCACTGGCAATAAGAACATATCCTACACAGTTTAATCATTTTGGCAATGATGTAAGCATAGATAAACATCATGATTTAGAATGTAGTGTCATGCATATTAGACAATCCCACTTCTGCCAAAACCTCTGTCCAGATGCGTCAGATCAATTTATTTAGAACTGAAATACTAAACGATATACAGTATTATAAATGCTTGTTGACATATATATCCTTTATCATATATAAAATAATATCCCTTCTTGACAAACTACATTGATATCAGGTAGTGAGGTATTTTAATTGCCATTTGTAAATATATGACATTCATCATTTTAATCTGTTATGGAATTTCTCTAAGTATGAGAATTTATATCATTGTTCTACAGTTAGGGATGATTTAAGAAATTGGCATAGTGTTTGTATATGCAGGCTCTCCGTATAGGCATAATAGTTCCACAACCTTTCTGATCAGACACAAATCAGGAAAGGAATAGAATGTTGGACTATAGAAGGAACATAAGGAAGATTTTCTTCCTTGTGCATATGGAAAGTTTGTTGCTTCATGTATATTCTGTTACTAAAAGGAGAGAATTGAAGTCATGATGAAACATAATTTGGGCATTAATTTCTATGTAGTAATCTAATTTATGAGGGTCACTTTGCCCTTATCAAGATACAAGAATCCTGGAGATTAGATGAGATGAAAAATATTCTTCAAGCCCTATTTCAAATGTTTGAAAATTTTGAGGAAGTCAGACGCCCAAGGGTGCCCTCTTCCTTCTGAATTATTCAACCAGTCCACTCAAACTCAAGGAAATGAAAGGAAGAAAGGATGTGGATTGAGTGCTAGGAGGAGAATAAATGCAGAGAAGTTTAGCTCTTTCAGCTATATATTCTGAAATTATCCATATTTTTAGCAGAAACCATATTGGGTTCAATTCTCCAAGGATTAGTTCTCTTCTATGCCACTCAAAGTATGATGCAGTATATGGAATACGTGAAGGGGGGGGTGTACAAAAGTTCTTGTGCAAGAAATTTAATTCCAACTGGAGAACTAGAACTCTCAATTATTTTTACTCTAAACTTAAGCAAATCTGTAAGGTTTTTTTCCTTTTTGCATTCTTATATATTTCTAAAGTCAAGAGAAACATGGGGACAAAATCAGCCAGGTAATAATAAAGTTTGAATCATATGAAATTACCCATATCCAACTATTTTTGACCTGGAAAGTCAGTATCAATATCCAACCATTTTAAAACTACAAAGATATTAATTTCACATGGCACAACCTAATATGTCATTGTAGAAATCCATTATTTGCAACAATATGACAATCTGCATGACAGAATAAAAATATATTAGTGTATTATGGAAATACTTGGCTTAGATATAAATTAGTAATAGGTTCGGTAGTTTCTAGAAGAAAATCTGGTTTATAAGGGTTTTGTTGTTCACATTTTTGTGCAGATATAGTTCAAAATAAATGAATAATTTCATACAATATTTTTGAGACTTATTTCTTATCTTTTTTGTAATGACCCATGGTTTTATGGGACTAATTTATAAGATTATGGAATTTAGTTTTGTGATTAGTTCTCACCCTTTTATTTTTATTCTCTACCACCCATACTATGGTAAAGAGAAGGTAGAAAAAATAGGCTTGAGGAAGAAGGTTTATTGTTCTATTCCTAACCGTAAACTAAAACCAGACCAGGATTGGGGCACAGGTCCAAAAAGGCAGAATTCAGTAAGACAAAGAAATGCAAGGGTGTTTTGTCTTTGGCCCAGGTCGCCTTGGTATCCTCTGGGTCATCTGTCTACCTGGTCTTTCCCAGGGATTGGGGGAGTGGCAAGCCCCATGAAGGTCAGGCAGCAGGAGGCAACATAAGAACACAAGTGATAAAAATAGATGCTGAGGAAAAACACCTATAGTCTACATTTGACTAGAATCTCAGAAAATCACAGCTGGGCAGTCATGATCAGATGGATCAACAGGAGCTCACAACCCAAGCAGATTCATAGTCCTTGTCAAGGAAATCCTGCATTTCATCTAATCTTCAGTAGCCAAGAACCAAAATATAAACAGATGGAAACCCAAGAAAGAGATTCTAGCCCCTTCCTTGCATTGATTGGTATAACAGCATTAAAATTTCTCTGCCTCATCATAAAACAAATTTCATATCAGCCTACTATTCATCTTATGTATATATAATGTGTTCATAATATATATTATATATCACACCATCTATACTAGATATTATACACAATATGACATGTAATTACCTCATTAAGTATTTTATATATACAATTTGTTTATAATATATTATTAAATCTATATTTGAATACTGAAATATAAATACTATGTATATTTTGCTGTATGTATTATATGGCACACATTCAAACATTTTACATGTAAATATATAAAATATATTTGACTAGGATATGCTATTTATACATATTTATATATTGCATATGTCTTCTATATAAAAAGTTATTACACAATGACCACAGAAAATATCATGGGCCAGTTCCTACCCACAGCTTTTATATAGTACATATACCTACAATTTGTAAATACTTTTCTTTAAACAAGGAAGAACCATTAGCAAACTTGTTTCTTGGACTTTTATTTGCAGCTGTTTAATGAAGGAAAATCATTTCTAAGATTCAAACCCAGTGCTATCATTAGAATCATCAAAATGTGTCAAGTCTTTAGTAGAAAGAATAGGATGTGTATATTTTCCCCAATGTGAGCATCTGTCTTTTCTTAAGAAGCATACACCTTTGCTCTTACTCTTAACTGTGAGACAAAACAGGCTGTAGTAAACCAAACAATTCAGCTTATAAAGTAAACGTTTATAACTGGCAAAGTGTAAATGTAACCCAATTAATGAACTTCTCCCTGAAAATAGATGTTACTCAGTCCAGATATATATACACTTTAAATTTCTTCTTAAAAAACAAAATCATTAATTTATGTGGATGTCACTGAAAGAAAAGATTTTATAAACATGAGCTACTTAGTGAAGCTCGTCTAAGAATAAAATATGTTTTAAACAGAGTTTGCTGTTGTATTATAATCTATGGATTTTTAGAAGAATTTAGTCATTTTATTCCCACATATGAAATTTAGCACTGCCCAAGTATGCTATAAATGGCTTTATTTTCCTGTGATAGTACATGTTTTCACACTGAAACTGAAATACCATCCATCAGCAAGCCAGATCATTTCACCTCATCTTAGCCATTCTTCACTTTAAGGAACTCAAGCTGAGGAAGTCCTCCTAGTATAGACAGGATTGAGATGTGTAGAGCATCCAAAGGCATGAGTCAGCCTCTATGCTGTGTCTATGTGGACTGGGGAAGGTTGGAGAGTCTGGGCCTGAAGAAAAAAAATGTGTTTACCAACCCAGATATATCGATTTGCTTATGGATATTCATTGACAAAACAAACAAAAAAAATCACTCTGTTTCTGATAGCAAAGCCATTAAATAAATTTAAAACATATTTTATGAACAACTTTCCAGAAGCATATCTACTGGGTACAGTTAGGTTAACTCTCAACTATTTGCTAGTAGATTCCTGCCTTAGTGGATTATAAACAACTCTGAAGGCCTTGGCCAGACCCCAGAACAGAGTCTGAGTGAGAGTAAGATTTCATCTGTGAGTGTGCCTGAGAGATGCCCTAAGTGACTGAAGGCTTAGTTGAGTTTCCTCCACTATTAGTGTTATTTATCCTCTGTACTGCTTCATCTCTTTCCTTAACTCCAAAGCCTGAAAGTTAACTGAACATACAGATGCAAAAACTCTTTGGAGCCAGGCATAGTGGTGCATGCCTGTAATCCTAGCACTTGGGAGGCTGAGACAGGAGGATCACAGGTTCACAGCCAGCGTCAGCTACTTAGTGAGGCCCTCCACAACTTAGTGAGATCCTGTTTCAAAAATAAAGAATAAAAAAATAGGACTCAGGGTATAGCTCGGAGATAGAATGCCTCTGGATTCAATCCCCAGTAACGCCAAAAAAAAAAAAAAAAAAAAAAAAAAAACTCATTAGCTTAAATTCTTCAGCATTTGATTTTACGAGATGGCAGTTCCAAAGCCTACTGCTAATAAAATAAATAAAAGCAGTTTCCTTTTTTATTTTTAGCAGTTTCCTTCTAAAAATCACACCCCAAATTATGCTGTGTGCATATATTAATATATAACTATGAATCCCACTTAAAAAAATCACACTCCTGATAAAGGTTGTGTCTGAACACTAGTGAAGAGCTCTACCATCCTAAGCCCAGGGCCTAGATAAAAGCTCATGTTGCCTCAAAGCAGTTACTCATGAATAATTAGAACTTGGATCCATGAATGCATTGACATATACTGATATGCATGCATGTATGCCTTTTTTTTTTTTTTTTTTTTTTTTGCGGTACTGGGGATTGAACTCAGGGGTGTTCTACCTCCGAGCTCCACCCCCAGCCCTATTTTTTATTCTTTATTTTGAAACCGGGTCTCGCTAAGTTGCGGAGTGCCTCACTAGGTAGCTGAGGCTGGCTGCAAACCTGGATCCTCCATTTTAAAAAAATAAATAAATAAATATCTTGAATGTGCTTTTCAAAGGTAAACACAAATGCTTTAAAAGCTTCTGTCTTCAAAATTTGATAGAATAAGTATGTTTTGTTTAACAGTTATCTTTGGCAACTCTTCAGCCTTCTACTGCGACTATAAGAGAAGGAATATTTTGGAATACTGATGGGTTCCTGACATCCTCACTATGACACAGTCTTTACTTCCAGGTCTCAGACTGTGACCTGCCCCTTTGATAATGAACCGTGACTTCCATTACCACCATAGGGTCCCTGGTCACTAAGGTAAAAATCTGTTTGGAACGTCATGTTTAGGTAGCTTCCTCCACGCTTACCCCTGTGAGCTCAGCTACCAGGGAGTCCTTGTGAACAGACGTGAACAGATGTCCCAAGTGATGCTTTATGCCAATAACCTAGGCCCCTTAGTCAGATTTAGAAGAGAAGCATAAAAATCTCCTACTTCATAGAGAACTTTCAAATCTAGAGTGCAAAGCAAACAGCAAAACTTTTGCTTTTAAAAGCACATTGGTAAACAATAGTCAAACCTCTGAAACATATCTGCAGTCTGTTTGCAATAAATATGTTTGCCTACATCTGTAAGATTCAGCCTCAGGGTACTGTCTGCTGGATTCCAGCTCTAGAGTTAAGAGGGCTGTGTATGATAGTGATGCTAAAGAAGGGACCCACCCCTGAGAGCAGAAAATGCAAAGGCACAAAACCCACTAAAAGTTGTCTTCTCTGCCTTTCCTTGACTGATTTGCCTAGTTTCTGGAGTAGCCATCAATGGTAAGGTCAGGGCTGCCTGGAGGAAAAACTGTGAAGAAGCTATTCTGTGAAATTCTACCTGCCGTGTCCTCTTCACTCCTTCCCCAGCCCCATTCTCTAACCCATTTTCCAGACCTAAAGAGAAGTTTCTTCCACTTCCCAGAGGAGTTTGAATTTAAAAGGATACCTTTGAAGGCCAAACCAAAGGGAATTTAGCTCTAATTCTGGGCAGAGCAGGTATTGAAAGGAAGGTTGAGGTCATTCTCTTGCCCTAGGGTTCTCCAAATGTGTCTCTCCTTGAATCTATGCCAGGAAACAGGGTCCCCATGGTCTGGCTTTCCTTTAGGGTAATAGACCAACCTCTTCAGCATAAATACCCAGCTGTGAGCAGGGTCTGGTGCCAGCCAAGCACTCTAGGCTGCTAATCCCTGAGAGGTACCCACAGCTCTGTTGGCGCTTATCTCTCACTTGACTGAGATACAAAAAGAGGTCCAGTTATGGCATCAGAAATTGTCCCATAATCCGAAGGGCTCTTCTAAGATACTGTACAACTGGAGTTTGGGGGTTAGGGTGTAGGCATTTGCCAGAGATATCTGGCTTGAGAAGCAAAAATCTGTACTATCTGTACTATCAGGAATGGTAGTAGGGGTCTTTGGTGGCAAGGCCAACAATGACTAGCAGCAAATAATGAGTGATCAGACAGAACTTTTTTTTTTTTTTTTCTCACGGCCTCCTCTAATCTCTGGGGGTAGGAATCTGCATATGCATATCTAGAAAGATGAATGAAGGAAAGGCATTGTTTCCCAAAGCCCCTAAGGATAAAGTTATAATTCTCTTTGAAGCTACCCCTAGAACCAAAAATATATACAAAGAGTCAGGACTCAATAGAAAAGATCAGGCTGGATGTGATGGTGCACACATGTAATCTCAGTACTTGGGAGGCTGAGACAAAGGAGGATTGCAGTTTTGAGGGCAGCCTCAGCAACTTAGTGAGATGCTCAGCAACTTAATGAGACTCTTTTTCAAAATAAAAAATAAAAAGGGCTGGGGGTATAGCTCAGAGGTAGAATGTCCCTGGGTTCAATACCCAGCACCAAAACCAAAGTAAAACAAAAAATATCAAACTACAGAAAGATAGGCTTTTAGCAACAGAACTCAAGAGACAAACTAACAGCCTATTTCCACCTTTTCTTGAGTTTGAGTATTTTCATTCTGAACCCTGGAACCTCACTCTTGTCATCTAATAGCCCTATTAATTCAGATTCCTTTTCTCAATTAGCTTCTAATATTATTCAACAGTAAGGTAAGAAAGGGATTCTTGCTGCATTTTCTAACAAGAGTAAGGAAATAATGTGTTAGATAATGTGATGATAAAGCATCACACTGATTTTAGAAAAGGACTGGAAAACAGATTTACTTCAAGTTCTACTATATGAATAATTATAATTATGCTATATGTGTCCTTATTTTCTTACCATATTTAATGAATACTAAACCCCTGTTTTAAACTACCTTTTGTTTCCAGCAAGAAAACACCATTAAAAACTTGTTTGTCATTTTAGCAACTTCTTGAAGTGTGTTTTGCTCAACATGGCTGCAGAAAACTAGTCAATATTATTTCCTCAGGGTGCTGATGCCTCAGAGGTATTACTCTCTTTACCTTCATTGTCCAGGTATGATTTACTTTTAATCAAAGGTTTTGGCCCATCCTGCAATGGAAATTGATTTAATAGTTTTCCCTTCTGAGACTAGATGTTAACTACCTAAAACATAATTAACAACAGGATGCCAATCAACAAGGGCACTTTTTACTTCATGTCTTGGGAGTCTAGGTGCCTCTAACTTAATTAGGGCCACGGTGCTAGTTATGAAATTGACAGTCTTGACCTGCTCTCTAAAAGTGGCTGTAAAAATGATGCTAGTAAATTAATATAAATGTCATATCTCTCTGAGGAAATGGATCTATATCATTACTATGAAATGGGCATTTGGGTTTGAGGCTATGACTTCATAATAAGGATATAAATACCCACCTAGAAACAAGGAAGATGTGTGCTTGGTATACACAAGATAACAGTGACTCACTTCACTCACATTATGCTTGGCTGGAGATTTTAAATTTCTTTTTAAAAACAAGACTATTGTACCACAGGGTAAAGATTTTATTATCCTCAATAATGGGATTGAATATGCCAAGGCATGGAAGCAGAAAATTAGATCTGCTGATCCTAGTGCCAAGACAGGAGTTATCAAAAGCCCCAACAGGTCACTTTGGTGGGCTTTCCAGTGTTGCAGTGGTCTGGAAACCCAGGAAGGTGCAATAGGAAAGTGGCTGGCTCCAACCAGGAGAGTGGGCAGAAGTTATGTTAGATCTCCCAAGGAGCAGGATGGAATCTGAAGACAGGCATTTACTATAACTCAGTTATTCCAGTATTGCTGGAATACTAAGAAGGGAGGCAGAAGCGCTAAGCAGTTAAGGGAAGAGGTAACTGACCTGGCTCTCTCCCCTAGAGGCTACTACCAAATAGTGCGGAGAAGTCAGCAGAATCACTGCCTGCTAGATGTGTCATCTATGAGCAACCAAAACTGGTCAAATAAATCCCTGAAGAGAAAAATGCAAGTCATAAACCTTTAATCAGAACTCTAATTTTTAACAATATCAGGGAGAGTTCACATGAATCTGTTCCTTCTTTATTTTCTGCCCTCTTTCCTCTTCACTCAAACTTGTTCCTACTTATTTTGCTTTCCTCTATTTCTCAAATTTATTGCTTCCTGCCCTGATATTTGGGGAAGGAAAAAAAGGCCATGATTTAGTTTCCTGTCAAGATGCAAACTAAATAAAGTGCTTCTTTCTCACTAAAGCCTTCCACTTGGACAATGTGGAAAGAAGTGATGGAAGATTAATTCAGAACCCTCTGTCCACTTCCTTCCTGTGCTGCCCCCTGACAGACCTGTGGGGATAGAAAGTAAAATGATAAGCATCCAGACATCATCTCTGGAGTATTCCACCAACCAAACTGTGCCAACAACCCTAAGCTATTACTGTATATAATTCCCAAGAAACATAGGCACAAGTCTACTCAGCTTTTGACAGGCAAAAGTTCATCTCGCTTTCTTAAGCCAGGAGGGAACATTAAGATCTTTGCTTCTCATGGGGCACAGTAGTGAATACCTGTAATCCCAGTATTTGAGAGACAGAGATAGGAGGATCACAGGTTCAAAGGCAGCCTCAGCAACATAGTGAGACTTTCAGCAACTTAGGGAGACCCTGTTTCAAAACAAGAGGGCTGGGGTTTATCTCAGAGGTAGAATGTCCCTGGGTTCAATCCTCAATACCAAAAAAAAATTGCATTTCTCCAACTGTTCATCTCCATCCCTTATCACAATTCACCCAAACACAGGTCTATCTCCCCATGGAGAAACCATTGGCATTTACAATCCTGTCATCACTAAGGCTAGTCGTAGTTCCCATGATTGAGTTGGTTCCCCTCTTAAAAGAGAGTAGTTGTTTAAACTTTTGCTCTGGTCTTTTTCTGCCCTCTCAGGTCATGGATTATATGGGACTTTTGAAATGTTATCCTCCTGGAGGAAAACTAGAGAAGACCAACATGTTAAAGAGCGAACTGCAGCAGTTTATGCAGACTCCATGCTCTCCTTTTCTCTCACCACTGCCATGTACCTGGTCACCTTTGGCATAGGGGCCAGCCCTTTCACAAACATTGAGGCAGCCAGGATTTTCTGCTGCAATTCCTGTATTGCAATCCTCTTCAACTACCTCTATGTACTCTCGTTTTATGGTTCCAGCCTGGTGTTCACTGGCTACATAGAAAACAATTACCAGCATAGTATCTTCTGTAGAAAAGTCCCAAAGCCTGAGGTATTGCAGGAGAAGCCAGCATGGTACAGGTTTCTATTGACAGCCAGATTTAGTGAGGACACGACAGAAGGTGAGGAAGCGAACACTTACGAGAGTCACCTATTGGTATGTTTCCTCAAACGCTATTACTGTGACTGGATAACCAACACCTATGTCAAGCCTTTTGTAGTTCTCTTTTACCTTATTTATATTTCCTTTGCCTTAATGGGCTATCTGCAGGTCAGTGAAGGGTCAGACCTTAGTAACATCGTGGCAACTGCGACACAAACCATTGAGTATACTACTGCCCAGCAAAAGTACTTTAACAACTACAGTCCTGTAATTGGGTTTTACATATATGAGTCTATAGAATACTGGAACACTAGTGTCCAAGAAGATGTTCTAGAATACACCAAGGGGTTTGTGCGGATATCCTGGTTTGAAAGCTACTTAAATTATCTTCGGAAACTCAATGTATCCACTGGCTTGCCTAAGAAAAATTTCACAGACATGTTAAGGTATTCCTTCCTGAAAGCCCCCCAATTTTCACATTTTCAAGAGGACATCATCTTCTCTAAAAAGTACAATGATGAGGTTGATGTAGTGGCCTCCAGAATGTTTCTGGTGGCCAAGACTATGGAAACAAACAGAGAAGAACTCTATGATCTCTTGGAGACCCTGAGGAGACTTTCAGTCACCTCCAAAGTGAAGTTCATCGTCTTCAATCCGTCCTTTGTGTACATGGATCGATATGCCTCCTCTCTGGGAGCCCCCCTGCACAACTCCTGCATCAGTGCTTTGTTCCTGCTATTCTTCTCAGCATTCCTGGTGGCAGATTCTCTGATTAACGTCTGGATCACTCTCACGGTTGTGTCCGTGGAGTTCGGAGTGATAGGTTTCATGACATTATGGAAAGTAAAACTGGACTGCATTTCCGTGCTATGCTTAATTTATGGAATTAACTACACAATTGACAATTGTGCTCCACTGTTATCCACATTTGTTCTGGGGAAGGATTTCACAAGAACTAAATGGGTAAAAAATGCCCTGGAAATACATGGGGTAGCTATTTTACAGAGTTACCTCTGCTATATTGTTGGTCTGATTCCTCTTGCAGCTGTGCCTTCAAATCTGACCTGTACACTGTTCAGGTGCTTGTTTTTAATAGCATTTGTCACCTTCTTTCACTGCTTTGCCATTTTACCTGTGATACTGACTTTCCTGCCACCCTCAAAGAAAAAAAGGAAAGAGAAGAAAAATCCTGAAAACCGGGAGGAAATTGAATGTGTAGAAATGGTGGATATCGATAGTACCCGAGTGGTTGACCAAATTACAACAGTGTGATAGAGTCTGCTTGGTGTATTTTCACCCTAGGTCTTATCAAGAGCAAAGAGATTATGTTAATGAAACAAATTCAAAGTTGTTCCCTTTTTTAAGGATAAGAAACAGGCATTACAAAGAAGGACAAAGAGGGGTAATGGGCATGGCATATTTTCAATCTTTAAAAGGGTTGTTATAAGAAAGAATTTACACACACACACACACACACACACACACACACACACACACTGTAAGAGACTTATAGTCTCTCAAGCTAAGATCAAATAGAAGAAAGCTTATTAACAAGCAGGATCCTATTTTATCCACACTGCAGATGTTGCTGATATTGTTATAAAAGCATCTGAAAGTTCAGCTGCCAAGGCAGAAATAGCTCTAAGCACTATTCAAACAACAAGACTTCCGAAACTTCTACAGAGCAGTAATTGTAGTTAGGATCTGTTATTTGAGATTGTGGCTGTTTCACCTAGCTCCCCAGCACCTAAGGAGATGCTCATGAAAGTTTTGACCAACAAAAGCAAGCCAGAGCTTTGGAAGCAGATGCATAGAGTGGCCATCACCCATGAACTGAAATTGAATCACCCCCAAATTCATCTTAGTAAGGAAATTTTATAGTCTAGAATGAATTTATCATATTCTCCCATTGATACACTTTCAACACTTGTATAGTTTGGTTAATACACCTGGAAACCAATGACAACTCCAGCATTACAGATTTGGGGTGATTCTCTTTTGGAATGTCTTGTCACTTGTCACTAACTAAATGGGTCTGCTTTATTAGTTATAGCTCTTAGCATGAAGCTCCAGGGACATAAAACCACAGAGCCAACCCCAAATATTTGGAAGGATGAAGGAAAAGCAAGTGTCTACTTGAACCTAAAGACAGTGTCTGCATTTTAACAACAACAACAACAACAAATAGTCAGCTGGTCCAGTTGTTTGTGGTTTGCATTTTTGCATGGATGCCTGGAAACATCTGTCCACACATAGCTGAGGAAGGGAAAATGAACACTGAAATGGTTATCTGTCATAGCTTCCAACTTGCACCAGTCTGCCTTTGCTATGAGACATGACTTCTCCGAGACTTGGTCAGGGGGAGAGCTTTGGTAAGTCTAAGTCCTAACATGAGAAACTTTGTAGAAGTGCAGGAAGATAAAGGGCCAAAAGGAAAACTGATGGAAGTTATTCGAAAAAGTAGTCACTGATACAGATATATCAGTGACAGCAGTCGAACTTTTCTGCTAAACTGGCTGTACCTCACCTTCCCAGTCCCCCAACACACCTGTTATGGTGCCCCTCTACGTCATCGCAAGTTCTTCTATACATTCACAAACCCAAATATTTATACTGTTGACTTGCAGTATCTGTAGGGGAAATGGTTCATGGATCTAAGTAAAAATGGTTTGACCTGAAGAAGATGTGTATGCAGCCCCACACCCCTACATTTCTTTAAATCTATAAAAATGAAGCTAAAACCCAGTTACATTTGAGGCAAACATCTACACTATTTTTCCCTTTTAGAGATGTAGCTTCTTTAGACATCTATAGTAGTAAGCATTTCCCAAAAGCATCTTACCTTTCTGGACCTTAGCAGACATACTGTACAACTTCACCATCCTCCATGGAGGAGGAAACTGAGACCTTGAAGAATAAAGTGACTCATCCAGGTTATACCACTAGAGGATTTCCATCACTTCAGCATGCCTAAGACAGGGCAGATCAATTTTGGGTTTTCTCATAACCCCCTCAAAATACATTTCTAAGGGAGGAACATAGGACTTTATTGACCACAGGGCAAACTTTTTTTTTAATGTTTGGGATTTAGGTTTGCCATTGTCTTTCTAAACAGCAAAAAAAGCCCAAATGATTCAGATGTAACCATACCAAGTCCAAAACTGTGCTTTCTATTTCATGTATTGTTGTCCACAAAGTTCTGAATACATGTGCAGGAGATCATAGTTAGTGTGTTATACACTTTTTCAGTCTCCCCTGCAGACACACTAAGTGATCATACCAACGTGTTATGCATTCAACAAGAAGATAATGAGCTTTAATCTGAGGATGAGTACAGTCCTCTCCAAGGGCAAGTTTGCATAATAGATCTTCAATCAATTCTCTCTCCTAGGAGCCACAACTAGGCTATTATTTATAAAACACAACTGAAGAGGGGATTGGTTTTACTCTTAAATCATATGTTGCTAAATCATTTTCTGAACAGTGTGTTCTAAATCAGCCATTGATTTCGTGTCAGCCACGTGGAGCACCTCGGCTTAAAGTGACTTCACAAAACTGACACAACACACAAACCAATTAAATGGATTTTGTTGAGAATTTAATCATTCAATTTGGTCAACCAGAATGACTTACTGTGGAACTTTGGTTTGTGACAGATAGTAGTTTTCCAACTTGATTGAGTCTCTGTATACCCTGGGATATTGTATTTTTTAATGAAGGGCATTTTCAAACTTGTCAACTTCTCTTTTCAGCACTTGAAATCAAGGCTTATGAAATTGTGACTGTGAAATGATTTTTTATATTGGGGGACTATGCATGCCAAGATTTGTTATTTATTGTTAGATAATTATTATTTATTTGTTAATATTGATTATTGGTTATTGTTCTGAGAGCATTGGTTTAACCCCACAATGGAGAAGACACATTAGAAGTATCTAAAAATCATTTCCATAAAATTTAAATCTTTACATCATGAAGTTTTACTTTTTGAGTTACTACAAAGAGGGAAGGAATGATCCCAGAAAACACTTGAAGTTTTTTTTCTTTAATTCCAACCAAGACATTAATGTTCACTTTACCAAAGAAACGTATTGGTTGGTTTGAGTTGCTGTTTGTTGTTTGTTTACCAAAGAAAATATTCTATTTATCATAAATATTTCTCCTCATCAACTAAAAATTGTGATACTTGGGCTTTCCTGGCCTTCATAAGGAAAATAAGAAAAGCCAAGGTATGAGTAAAAATATTCTCATTTAGTGAAATTCAGCATAAAATGTAAATTCAAAAGGAACTTAGGGTTTGCAAGAAAGAAAATGATACTTGAAATAGAGCATTGTTTAGTCCTACAGCAATGTTCCAACAAGTAGCACTAGGCTCCTCAGGCTAAAAGAAGTACAGTTTGTTACAGAGAAAAATATAAGACAAACCCTTATGAAAATTCTTCTCCACTGTTCTAGCTCATAAGTTTTGTTTTGGTTTGGTTTTATTTTTTCTCTTTTTCATGTTTGTTTTGCTATGGTTTCATATATGGTGTGTGTGTGTATGTGTGTGTGTATGTGTGTGTGTGTGTATATATATATATATATATATATGTTTTGCTCCTGCCTTTCCTATCACTTTTACCCCCTTAATTTTCAGATAGAAGTGAAATAATAAGATGCCATCCTCCCTGGCTACAGTTATTTATGCAATATACTGCTGTAAACAGGCCCTTGAGAAACCTTTTATTTTAAATAACCAACACCCAGTTGTAACTGGCATCCTGGGACCATAACACTACTTTCCTCCAGAAGCGGAACTTGGCTGTGTCCTTCACAAAACAGGTGGGATGGAGAGCTGCCTTGGGGGTGTGATGTGAAGCAGAAGCTCTTGGCACAAATTGTATCCTCCTCATAATGGCTTTATCCCTTTGGATCCTATTAAAGTATCCCTGCAGCTTATAGTAGTATTTGACCTCTGTGAATCTCTGTTTTCTCATCTGTAAAATGGGGATAATACTAGTAAATATCTTTAAGTTCAGAAAATATGTATTGAGTACATAATATTGCCTATATAATGTTCTAGAGACTATGGACACAGAGTGAACAAATGATGTAAAGAATGATCTGCTCTCTTAGAGTCTACATTTAAGTAATGCTTCAAGTTCACTGCAAGGATTAAGTGAGATGATGTTTGAAAAGCACTTATGGCAAGACCTGACAAGGAGAAGGAATTCAAGACATTTTTAATTTGTCAATCTCACACAGTAGCACTAGGGCTCGAGATATAATGCTACAGAAAAATAGATCTGGGTCCAAGGTTAGGGTTATATAAAGATGCAATGAGTTGCCACACAAGGTAGTTAATTCCTGGTCATTGTAGAACATTAAAAATTAGTCTGGATCACCACTTAGTGGGGCAATTTTAAAGGAGACACAAGCCTTGGATGTTGGGGTTGGACTTTAAACCTTGAAAAAAATGTCTCATCCCCACTCCCACTTAGAGTTGGGAAGTGTGGGGAAGAGACAATTCTGATTATTTATTAACTCTATCTGGCTTGTCTGAAGACATTTGATTATTCCCTTTGGGCAATTTGCTTTCAAGTTTTGCTAAATAAAAAGCACCAGGTATTTGAAGACAATGCTCCTATTTTTAAAAGTATGGTAAAGTTGTAGTACAAAGGAAAATATTAAATTAGTACTATACTGGATTAGCTGGCATAGAACTGAGAATGGCTATTAGCCGGCACATTGCAGAGTTCCTCCCTGTGGTGGTTACAACTGTTTATTTCTGTTTCATGCCAGTTCCGGAGAAAGGAAAGAGGAAAGTGAATGAGCTAGAATCTGTTCAGCTGAAAAGGCAGTGTCAGGATGTCCTCCCCAGCCTGCCTCTTATCTGCCCTCCTCCCTTCTTCCCAGGTGATCTGTTTGAAGTCTTCTTTGATATCTCTGAGGGTGCCATGCAAGGAAGAGGAAAGAAAATGACCAGAGAGCTGTGGCCTCTCTGCAGATTTTTGAGTTAGATTAAAATTAGCACCACAAGAGTTCAGAGGATCCTGCCTAGTGGGGAAAGAAGACTTCTTTTCAAAGTACAAAGGAAGCAATGTGTACCAAGGAGACAACCTGAAGAGGAACCTTGGTAAAAAGGAGTGATGTTCATGTGGAAGGTGCCAGCTTCTTCTCCTTCCAAAATGTTAACACCAGATGAATCTTTGGCTAGAAATAAGCCTACCCCCTCATTTTTCACATGAGAAAACTGAAACATACAAAAGTGAAATATTCACAGAGCTAGTTAGAAGTAGATACAGGACTGTAATTGAAGTCTAGTTCCTAGCCTCAGCTCATTCTCCATTCTGCCACTTTACTGCCAAAATCTATGTATCTAAATTTGGGGTCTTAACCTGGGGGTCATGAATGGGTTTGGGGAAGGAACTCCCTAAAACTTGTATATATGTTCAATATGTGCATTTTCTTAAAGATAGGGCTCATAGTTGTCATCAGATTCCAAAAGAGGTCTGTGACCCAAAAAGGGTAAAGAACCACTGTCCTAACTTAATAAAGACCTCATTGGGAGTGTGATCCTGGTGTCCTCATTTTGGCTAATGGGCAAAAAAGAATTTCTCAATCATCTTTTCTCCAAGGAGCCAAAAATGCTTCCAAATATTGGTTTCTTCATGCCAAGCATAGTGCCTACTTTTATTCATTTAATCTTCATTCATTTTTTCACTCGGTCATTTGTTTATTCTGCAATATATTTTCAGTGATAATTTATGTTCCACTACCAGCTAAACATGCCCTCCAAGGCAGGACCATGAATGGACCCCTCTGCACTATACTCTTGTTGGCAGGAGAAACACTAGGTTGCTACCACATTCTCACTGTTGCAACAATGTATATATGGCTTCAGAATTACAAGAACAACCACACACACAAATCCACACACAGAGTGAGAAGCTAACAATGCCAACATACAGAAGTGTGCCCTTTCAAATAACCATGGAAATAAAGGCCTATTTCCAGGTTACATAGCTATAGTGCTGCTTGGCAGAAGCATACCACTCTTTGGAAGAGCTGCTCCCAAGTGAGCCCTACCCTGAAATGTCAACACCAGGCATACTTGCATACACTTGTAGCAGCTGGCTCTCCAACAACAGGAAGAGAATAAGTCACATCCATCTTGATAATACTGTAGTGGGCAAATAAGAAATCATGGCCATGGACATATGGGTACACATTTAAAGATGTGTACCTTGGACATGGATATACAATAAGAAGCACAGTTCTCTTGATTATTAGTTAGAAGCTAGATAGAGTATAGGTTGATAGAAGAAGCTGGAGAATAAATTACTCTCTGTACTTGTTTGCTCTGCTTCTGGTATAATATTAGGTACAATAGAATCCACCTGGGTTGACCTATGGCAAGCCTGAGGGAATCGTTGCTTGGCCTTCCCAGAAGTACAGAAGTCACCAGTGCCACTTAATCACCCTCTGCCCAGCCATGATAAGGGATGACTTCTATTGAGATGAAAGACTATTAGTCCCACTTTGTAGCATCTAATATGAGGTTTGAGGGCTTTATTCATTGGGATCTGCAAAGGGCTTTGTCTAATTCTTAGAAAATAGGACAAACTAAGTCTATTTCCATTACCCATTCCAGCATCATTTTTAGGAAAAAAAACAAAAATCTTCTCTCAAAACAATGTCCTTGATTTTCCAGAATGTCCCCAAACATGTTTTGCTCAGCCTTTCACATATTTGTTCTTTAAATTAGCATCCTGCCAAAAGTACCTATGCCTGCTATCCCAGAGCACAATTGTCATGATGCTTCCAGGACTGTGAATGACTAGGCAAAACTGGTAATGACCCATTGGTTCTGCTTCACACACATATACACACACAAACATGCACAACACATACACACATATACATGGGCTTATATACACAGAGAAACAAATATGCACAAGTATATCCATATATGTACAATACACCTATAGCACATTTATACATATATGTGTACATTTAGCACACGTGTGTATATGTACACATATGCATATCACCTTTTACAATCTGCCTGACACACGTGAAGCACATTAAAACACTTTGGCAGGCCTAGCCATATAGTGTGGGGTTTGGTAGGCCAAGGGCAACCCTAAAAATATTATCTTCCCCTTCTATATGTTTCCTGTACATGAACATATCTGAGAGTAGTCAAACAATACACTTTAAAGAAAATAAACCTGAAGAAGTAAATGTGCCTAGCAATTTACACACTGCTAATTAACACTTTTATAGTGGAAAAACTTCATTTGATAAAATTTTCCAAGTCATAAATAAAAAAAAGCAGGGACTCCAAACCACAAAGACCTCACCCAAGGTCTAGAATTGTGGAAATATGGCTAGAATCTTTGTTTGGTGAGCTAGAGAAGGGTAAAGGGAGTAGGAAGGAAGGACATATGGGGTGGTCACTTCATCTTGCCAACTCTCGGTCTTAGGAAGGAATGGGCCTTTTCCATTTATTCCTAGTATCAATTTGATGGGAAATCAGTGCATTTCATCCACCTCAAGAAAAGGAGAAGTCATGTAGGGAGTCCCAGTGATAGAAGACTTTGGTTTATGAGAAAAGTCACACAAACAACAGAAGAACTATCCAAGACCAGAAACTTGCAACTAACACACACAAAGTTGGGAAGTAGACACTAAAAGAAGCCCTAGTACAGTTCCTAAAAGTTTTAGGCATAGAGTATTGCTAGGAAGAGAGAATTATTGGGAAGCTGAAACCAATCAAATCTTCTGGAAATGATTAAATATATGAGCTGACAATAATGGAGTTGTTCAGGATTCATTATATATTATAGACATAAACCCCAAATCTATACTTTTTTGAGTAAACTAAAAGAACCACACATTATCTTTTAAATTATTTGTTGACCCATAATTCCTCCTCACTAACTTGGTCAGAATGTATATTTACATTCCAGTTTAAAACTCATGAGCGGATTATTGAAAGCTAGGCCCAAACAAGGAAAATTTCAGCTTGGTTTTAGTATTCTTGGTCAAGTTTCTCTGCTTCGTCTAAATGTGTAAATGTTTCAAAGCTGTAAAAAGTATGTCCACATAGACAAAACATTTAGTTTTTTTTTAACATCAAAGATAACCTGTGCCAATAATTACTAACAACAGTTATAACAGTTAAATGTTCCTTTGTCGGTAATAGACTAGAAAGCAAAAGGGAAGATAATCTATACCAAATATTTAATAATACTGGAAAAATCCTCATCCTGAACATAAAATAGATTAAACATTAAAATATGGTTCCTCTCTTATTGTTACCACCAATAAAAAAAGTTCCTAAAATTGCATATTATTTCTTATAGTTTTGGGCTCAAGCACAATAAAATTTTAAGTTGCATCCACAGTAATAGACCATAAGACCACATCTTGTCAACCAGAGTAACCACCAATGAGACATTCTTATCATATGTTTCTCCAAAATGACCCCGCAGTTCTGTTGTATTTCCCAGAATTTTATTGGGCTTCTATACACTAGGCAAATAGGAAATTCTGGTGATAATAAATTATTTCTAAACTAGGAAAAAAATCCAAATGCTAGAGCACATAATTAATTCAGCTTGGTCAGGTTGGAAGCAGAAAAACATAAAACCCTACTGGGAAAAATAATGCAACTGCACCCCAAGCTTGACAAAATGTGAGTCACATCACTTTTATCCATGGCAGGCAGCACCTGCTCAGGTGGAATTTAATCGAAAACTTTTTCCCACAAAAACTTAAAACACTTTCTAGTAAGTAGCATTAATAAACTATAATTTTTACCTGAAGTCAAGAGACACACATGCCTTCGTTGGTGCCCCTCTACATCATCATGGCAAGGCCCTTCTATATATTAACAAATCTAGATATTTATTTTGCTTATTTATAGTATCTACATGGATTTAAACAGAAATAATTTCTTTGAAGAAGTTGTATATTCTGCCCTAGACCCTTGCATTCCTTTAAGTAATATAAGAAGCTAAAACCTAGCCAGGCGTGGTGGCGCATGCTTGGCTTGCAATCCCAGCATTCGGGAGGCTGAGACCGGAGGATCCAGGTTCGCGGCCAGCCTCAGCTAGTTAGTGAAGCCCTGTTTCAAAATAAAGAATAAAAAATAGGTCTTGGAGTATAGCTCGGAGGTAGAATGCCCCTGAGTTCAATCCCCAGTACTGCAAAAAAAAAAAAAAAAAAAAAAGCTAAAATCTGCTTACATCTGAAGCATTTTCCCTTCTAAAGATATTTAAGAAAAATCAATGTAATAAAAAATAGTCAACTCTTTCAGAGAAAAATAGGATCCCATATTTTGTATGACTTGAGTTTCTCTGATACCCAAAACATGTATTTACATCATCCCACACCTATATAGGAAAAAAGTCAACAGAGGAAACCATCCCACTGATGATTAGCAATCCCATCTAACCAGCTTTCACCAGAAGGCAGTATTTCATGCTTACACATGGAGTGTATATATTGCAAAATCCCCATACTAATTAGCACACTAAACCTGGAAATGTCTCATACAAATGTAGTGAATCCTTCATTGAATATATGTTTCTATTAAAATCCCATCTTCTAATGAAGCATCCTGTTTTCAACCTTGGTATGGAATTACAAGTGTAAAGATTTCAAACTTACTGCTTTTACCTTTTCTTTTTTATCTATTTCTTTTTAATTGACATATAAAATTGTATATATTTGTGGGATACAATGTAATGCTTTGATATATGTATGCATTGTGGAATGATTAAATCAGACTAATTTGCATATCCATCGCCTCACATACTTATCTTGTATTGCTTTCACTTTTTCATGCACGTTTCAAATCTTCTTATAGATACACACCAAAGAGTGAAATTGCAGTGAGCCAAGGGAATCTCTGCAGTTGAATTTTATCCCTTTTCTTTCTCTTATATGTCCAGATTTTTCAATGCTCCTTAACAGCTATTAGTGTTTTTGTTGTTGTTTTGCTTTGTGTTTTACAGATGAGCAATCAAAAAAGTGTGTATGACTCAATATCCCACAGATTGAGGTTTGGGTTTGGGTTTTTTTGGTTTGTTTGTTTTGTTTTGATTTTTGTTTAGGAGCATACATCTTTTTATAAAACCCTGCATATGGTGCCTAAAGATAAGTTAAAGATAGCTTAATGGTCACACCTCTGTCTCTGGATAAAGAAAAGAAAAACGCACTTCCCAGTCTTAGTGTAACAATACATAAACACAAATGGGACAATAAAATTATAGCAGGAAACACTTAAGAGCCTACATGCCTGGGTTTATAGAGGCCTAAAAATGTTTGGGCCCTGTTTTCTGTAGAATTCTGGTTTTATATGAGTATTTAGAGTGTGATGGAGAAAAACGCAGGGTGCATTTATAGGTCAAAACCTATGTGGAGAAAGAGGGGAAAAACCTAAAAAATAAGTAACAAAGCCGTTTATATACATGGGGTGTCAAAGCAACTGTCGAGGGTTGGCAAATGGATTTTCTTTTTTAGTTTATCTCATAGGGCTAACTAAATGGATGAGTGATTCTCACTGTCACAAAGAAAGTTTGATTCCAAAATTATATGTTACAGGTACTAAATTACAATATTGATCTTGTAATATAAAAGATTGGGATGATTTAAAATTCCATCTTAATAGTACTGAGCTAGAACTCAGCAGCTGGGAACTGCAAAGAAGTCACACTCATACTCCTGTCTGTTAAAGTCCTTATTTAGCCCATTTCCATGGAAACTGAAATCCTCTCTCTCTCTCTCTCTCTCTCTCTCTCTCTCTCTCTCTCTCTCTCTCACACACACACACACACACACACACACACACACACACACACACCCGCTAGATGGAGGAGGAGCTGTCTAGAGTTTGGAGGCTTGTGTATATGTAAGTATCCACAGGGTAATTTTGCATGGACACTGTCTCATAAGTGATAACTTTCCAAGACATGGAAGAAAGAAAGGGCAACCCAGGATGACTTTCTTTTTTAGAAACCAAACCTGTAATGCAGATGAAAAATCTAGGTTAGAAAAGTAAGTATATCATATTAGGCCTTCACTACCAGTTTCTTGGGGCATTCTATTTCATAACTGCATGTTCAATTAACTGAACTAACTTGGTAATATTTTATGGTGAGAAAACATCCACAAAAACTGAATTTAATCTCTTGGATTTTTGCCTACTTTGCTTTACTCTGAAGCATCGACATTTCTCTAAATAGCCCAGAAAATAAGGGATAAATGGAAAGAGAAAGTGAATTAATTCATTTTAATTTTTAACATATACCTAAATTTCCACCCTGATAGAAAAATAAAATGTGCAAATTACAAATTTGTGGAGACATTTTATAATACATTATTTCATTTTTGCCCACATCTCCCTTGAAGACAGGCCAACACACAAGTTGCTATCTATAAAAGTGCACAGATTAAAAACTATAGTAAGGTTGAAGCCGGACACCGTCATGCACTCCTGCAGTCCCAGTATTTCAGAGGCTAAGACAAGAGTATTGCAGGTTCAGGGATCTTGCTACAATGTCAAGACCTTGTTTCAAAATAAAAAATAAAAAGGGATGAGGGTATAGCTTGGTGGTAGAATGTCCCTGGGTTCAATACCCAGTAACAAAATAAGAACAAAAACATACTAAGCTTGAAAGAAGAATGAACAGAACACTATCATTTTTCATATATCTGTAATGAGGTAATCAGGCAACCTGGATGCCTTCTATTTTTTTACCATACCCCTCTGCAAAGTTTGTGTGTTACAACTCATGAAGTATTTAGCTTTGCTGGAACCCAAACCAGGATGAAGAGCCATTATGTTTCAGCCAGCAATGATCAGTAAGACAATAGGGTTTGATCTTAAATATAAGCATTTTTTTGTGTGTGGTACTGGGGATTGAACCCAGGAGCATTCTACCTCTGATCTACACCTCCAACCCGACTTTATTTTTATTTTTATTTTGAAACACAGTGTTGCTAAGTTGCTGAGGCTGATCTCAAATCTTCAATCCTCCTGTCTCAGTCTCCAAAGTACCAGAATTACAGGCATGCAGCACCACACCCTAAACATAAAGCATCTTAAAAAAATATTCCTCATTGCAGAATATTCTCACTTGGGCTTCATCAAAACTGGAGGAGGAACCAATAGTTATATTTTTAAAGGGATCAATCGTTTAGAATTAGAATATTGATATAGGTAAAAACAATATTCAAAGTCACAGGTGGGAAGGCAATGATTTTATTTTGTAAGATGGAAAAGTCATTTTTTAGGATTAAAAAAATCATCAAGAGCAGAGAGACTATAATTTCTCATGCTAAGCCATGGCTCAAAATGCCAGGCCCCTCCCTCTTGGCAGCAAGTGCTATCTCCCCCTAGGGGATTTACATTGAGATGACATTTTATCATCTACAGGAAAATTTGCATTTTTGACTCACAAAAATATATTTTTAAAAAATCCCTTGAATCACAGCACTTAAATATCCAAGTTCAAAACATTCATTAGGAGGGAGCCCTAAAATAATGTGCAATAAGTACCCATTACTATGGCTTAAGCAGGAATATAGACATTGAATCTGGAAAGATGCTGAGTGCTATGAACAAGAGACTATCAAATAAAGGATCCCAGGCTGCTATATTTGTCTGTATTTCCATGAATTAAGAAACAGAGTGGTTAGCAAAAGGGTCTCACTTAATTTGTTACTTGACCTCAAATTACAGGAAAATTAGAGAAAAATTACCCAAGAAACCCAAAATCTGGAAGTAGTACTAACTGTAGTTAATAGATATTGACAAGTGATCTTCCATTTAAAAAAAATTAAATTTTAGGAAGATCCAGTACTACCAAATAATCTCTATGCATATATACACTAAGTACAATGCTTAAGCTTGAAATAACTACAGTTGTGGTGTTCTGAGATTTGTATCCAAACATTCCTTTAATGAATGTGAAAAGAAAATTTGTAAATTCAGCAATATCATGAAATATGAATTTCATAATACATCTTTACTTTTGACCCTTTTAGGGTCTGTGAATTTCCATTACTAAAGAGATAGAAGCTGGGTGTGGTGGCACACACTTGTAATCCTAGTACTTGGGAGGCTGAGACAGGAGTATCACAGATTCAAAGCCAGCCTCAGGAACTTAGTGAGGCTCTCAGCAACTTAGCGAGACCCTGTTTCCAAATTTAAAAAATAGGTCTGGTGGGTAGCCTGGAGGTAGAAGGCCCCTGGTATAGTATCACAAAATGCTAGATAGATAGATAGATAGATAGATAGATAGATAGATAGATAGATAGATAGATAGATAGATAATCTTTACAAGTGATTGTGTGTGTGTGTTACTGTGATTGAACCCACAGGCATTCTACCTTCAAGCTACACCTCCAGGCCTATTTTATTTCTTATTTGGAAACAGGCTCTTGCTAAGTTGATGAGAGTCTCACTACTTGCTGAGGCTATCCTCAAACCTGCGATCCTCCTGTCTCAGCCTCCCAAGTACTGGGATTACAGGCATGCACCACCACACCTGGCATCAAGTGAAAATATTTTGATATATTATGTTGAATGTTTTTCTCTCCATCTCTAGAAATGGTCCTCCTCATCCCTTGTTCTTTTACTGTTCCAGATGGAGAAAAAAACCTAGATTTCAGCTAATATGACTCAAATGCTCCCCACACAAAGTTTTACAATTGTAAGCATCCCTGAGTTCCACTAAAAGGTAGCTGATACATCTTCTAGATTAATTCTATCCCAAAAATTATAGAATTATGCACCCACAGCTAAAGGACACAATCACAAGCTGAAATGTTGTGACATACTGTGTAATATCACACAATTAAATGCAATGTTTGGTAAACAGACACTTCTGTCATTTTACACTTATTTATACAGATTTAAAATTAAAGCACACTACTAAAAATGTGTAGTGTGTTTTCCTTTGCATTACTTTGATCATGGCAAAGGGAAAACACAGCAAGCTACTACAAAATATCTGACCATCACACAGCATTAAAAATAAAGGAGGCACTAACCTGAACATTTACAAATGTGTGATCTGCTAGCTAAGAATCTTCTTATCTGGGTATTATATAATTCAAGCATTTTTTTTTAGAATTTGTTTCATAAATGCCTTGCAATCTGTTATTGGCATAATAATACGAGCATTCTGAGAAGTGTCTCAGAATGAATCTTTCCCTGAAACAGACTCAAAGACAAGATATGTGTGCAAGTCATTTCTTTAGAGGGTGATCCAAGAAATACCTACAGGGCAGAAGGAAATTGATACAGGGAAGGGAAAGAAGACAATAAGAGATGTGTTAAAGAACAAGTTACTTCTATAGGGCCCAATCCCACTGGCAACTTCTGTGGAACATGCTTCAGATTTATTCTACCTGAGGAATGAGTAAGCTAGGGTATTTAAATTCAATTGCTATCAGACACTGGATAAGAACTCCTTATTAATTCACGTTGCTAACTCTTCATTAACTCACCTGCACCTCCAGCCTGCCCTCTGCATGACCTGAAGAAGAGCCTTCAGAAAGAGAGCTGCAGGTGAGGGCAGCAGATGATATTGAAAAAATGCTAAAATTGTGAGCACCAAAGATTATGAATAGAGCACTAGCAGCATCTGATATAACTAGGGATATTC